>JABUQX010077728.1:32500-40000 GCA_015478945.1 Trachelipus rathkii
TCAAATTAATTATTCGTATATTCTTTTATTTTATTTTATAAAGTGACCGGATTGAAAAATTAAGGGGCAAAATGTGCATGTTAATTAATCTAGAAATATTAAAGAACCATCACTACATATATATAATACATAGATAACAACAATTTATATAATCCTCTTCTCTTCTCGTAGGAGAAGGATTATTTTATACTTTACTCTTATCTATATTATTTATTATCATTCTAATATTATTATACTTAATTTTATTATATTCTTTATTTTTTTATATTACATTATATTATATATTAATTTTCAAAACTTCCTCCTTCTGTCCTTTAGTTTTCGACTACCGTTTATTTTAAAATAATAAGATTATTAATATAATCTTTTAGCTTAATAAAGATAGAAAAATTAGGATTTTTTTTATATCTCTTTCTTACTATCCAATATCGCCTCTCTCTCAATTCCTCATCAGATATTCGTACATCAAATAAAAACACTAATACATAAATAACAAATTAAGTTTTTATTATATTATATTATTATTATTACATTATTATTTATTATATTATTTCATTATTTATTATTAATATTATTCTTTTTCTATTCTATTCATATCACTAAAAAATTCTTCAATTGTGAGCGCGTGTTGCATCCGTGTACAAACTCGACGATGCCGGCGAGTGAAGTTGTTAAAACAGCAACCGCCTTACTGCGCCGCACATTTATTTTATTTTCTATAAATTTTAGTTTATTTGAATTTTTTTTCTAAGTTCTTTTACTTTTATTATTTCATTTCTATTTTCTTAATTTTAATTATCGTTTTTATTTTCTATTTTTTATTCACTCATCAATCATATTATATATATTTAATATATATACTATTACTTATATATCTTCATATCTTATCTATATATATTATAATATATATTAATATATATATATATATACTATCTATTATATAAATATATATTATTACTATATATATAAATCTTATTAATACTATATCTATTATATTATAATATCTTATTTACTCTCATATATATCTATATATTCATATATTATATTACTATACTTTCTCTATTATCTAATATTGATTATATAATATATTTATATATACTATGTTAGCATCCTTTAGGGAGTGCTGAGCTAGGAAATTCGTATAGGAAATGACCGTAGAAGGCTGAAATTTGGTGATGGATTAGAAGAGAACGAATGAATACTAGACGCTAGCTGCGAGTTAATCATTAAGTGCCTAGCAAAAAAAAAATAACAAATAAAATAAATAACTAGTATTTTACATTATTTAAGTAATCATAGTATTCTCTCAGATAAATTTAGCATATGTTCCTCTTCGGCGCAGCGAGCGAAGTGAGCAAAGGCGCCCATGCGAGCGTAGCTCATTTCTTTCAGGCCAAGCTTAATTTATTAATTTAAATTAATTTTCCTTCCTAAGTATTAATTTTTTATACCTTTATTTAAGTAAAAGTTTGAGTATTAAATTAGATAACTTTTCGATTGTCGAGTTAAATGGAATTTAATTGTTAGTGTTCGGTGAATAATTTCGGTCGGCGGCGAGCCCACGATCAATTCATTCACTCTAGCCTACATACTGAACGCTCCGCGTCAAGAGGCGGAGCCGTATGCGAAGCTGCCTTTATTCATTAATCTTATCTATTATTATTTTTATTATTATCTATATTATTATTATTCATTATTATTTTATTATTATTATTATTATATTATTTATTATTATTATACGTATTAAAAAGTTATTATTATTTGTAGTAGTTGTAGTAGTAGTAGAGAATAGTGTAATAGTAGTCTGTTGTTGTAGTAGTCCGAAGCTACGTTACTGGCAGTAGCTTCTTATCTACTCTCAGTAGATCAGTAGTTAGTACGTAATTTTTATTTGTATCATACTGATTTATTATTATATATTATTATTATTATCTCATTATTATTATTTATTATTATTATTCTATCTATCTTTCATGCTTATTATTGCTTCATTGTCTGACTGTTTGTAAATTTTGGAGTTGGTTGGTTATTGTTATTATTTTATTTTCATTATTATTAATTATTATTTATTTTTTTAAAATAGTTTTAGTAATTATCAACTATTTATTTCATTATTATCTATTATTATTAATTATTATTATTTAGTACTTTTTTAATTAATACTTTATCTTATTAGTCTTATTATTTATTTACTTATTATTATTATTATTATTATTATTGGGACATTCTCTAAGTCCTAAGCACCTTCGCACTATCGGTCTTCTATTCTATGAAATTGACAATTTACGACTACCAATAAAAAGTCGTGTCCGTTTTGCAATAACACAATTTTTCAGTTCCCGCCAAAGTTGACACCATTTCAATACAATTGTTTCCACTCTTATTTTTTCAGTCATGCTTCAAGCTCAAAATTTAACGAAGATATTTTTAATATTTTCTTTTCTTTTTTAAAAAAAAATTTTACTATTTTACCACTGAAATATATCTTCCAATATGGTCTGGAAAGAGAGTGAGTGTTATTGTAAGAAAGAGATATTTTATTTTGATTTCCTAAGAATTTTCTTAAAAAAAGATAAAGGTGTTTATGAAAGGAAATATTTTCGACGACAATTCGACGACAAACCGGGCAGAAAGCTATAGCAAATCCCAAAGAAATGTTTTTTTTTTGTTTATATTAAGGTCATTATTATTATTATTATTATTATTATTATTATTATTATTATTATTATTATTATTATTATTATTATTTTATATTATTATTATTATTATTATTAATATTATTTAATTCTATTATTTTCTTTTTTCTTATTATATTTATTTATTTATCTATTATTATTATTATTATTATTCTATTTCATTATTATATTATATATTATTCATTTTCATATTATCTTATTATTATTATCTTTTATCATTATTTTCATTATTTCTTAATTTATTATATTATTATATATTATTATTATTAAAATAATCAAAATAATTTTGAATTGTTTCTTTGAATTTAGTGGGTTCTGTAATCAGAAATTAAAAGGGTAGAAGAATTTTGGGGAAGGGAGTTTTAACAGTGATATAGAACCAATGCCCTCAGAGAAATTCGTAGGTTTGACTGCCAAGATGACAGCAGCCCCAAAGCTCTACGGTTTCAATTACAAACACTTCTGTCGATTTAGAAAAGTGTCGTGTCTTCTCAGATTTGCTTTCGTTAAAAATTTTTTTCTTTTCTTACCTGATCTCAACGATTTTTAACAAGACATAAAAAAATTCTGTAAACTCAATAAATCTTGAACTTAATCCTTCTTTCCTCTTAATATTCCTTTTGAGCACAAATTTTATTTTTTTTTTTCTTTATAATGAAAAAAATAATTCTGTACACTCACCAAAGAATTCTATAATAGTTTCTATTTAAAAATTCAGAATGTTTAACAAACAATTAGAATTTTTGAAAAATACACCTGTTAAGAAAATAGTCCTCTTTTCATTCTGAGTCACAATAAGGTTTTTACTAATCAGCTCTATTGGCGATGCATTGGTATATACTAAGCTATAATGTTTTATAGTTTCCCTGACGTTATGCATGCAATTGCCTTTTTTGCCGTCTTTTTTTTAGGTAATTCGTGTTAATATTAGACTCAGAGCTAACCTCTCTAAACTTTTACCATTCCCATTATTCCGGCAGATTGTGGCAATGGAACTATTTTCAAATCATCCGTAGGTTTAAATATCAGTGAAACAATTGTACAGGACGTAAATTGGAATGTGATCTATCATTATAAGTTTCAGTACTTGAGTATCAATACTTATGAGGTATAATACTTGAGTATCGAGTTTCCGAGTAACTTAATTCTTCTTCGGAATGGGTCTTCCCACAATACCCATCACACATAAGCTCTAAATTAATGAGGAACATTACCACAATGTAATTCAATGATCTATGTTCAGTCCATTCATATTACAATGCTGGAGTTAATCCAAAAGTTATACGAAGAACTATTTTCTGAAGGTCTTCCATTAATACTGACATCGAATTTGTCGACTGCAAATTATTGGAACACAAATTCCGCATCACACGAAAACTATTGCAGTCTATACTTCGCAGAATCTATAGCGAACAATTTCTTGTACTTTGGCATACTGTAGCTCATCAGAGGTTCTATACTTAATATTGTATATATCTAACTTGAATAATTAATGTGTTTGTACAAACTCCAAATAAATAATTTTGAAACCACTTTTTTTTTTGTTTTTGTGCTACATAGGTGAATTTGGTTGTTCGATGCTTGTGTACGGAAGGGTGATTCATATTGTCGGGGATTCTGTACGTAGATGAACTGTTGTCGGTGAATTGTGTAGTAATATGTTGTTGGGAAGCTGTGTCTCACATAGCGTGACATTTTCGCTCGGTGAATTGTGTACGTAGCGTGAGATTGTTGTCCAGCTGATTCCGTATCGTCTCTGTTCATGCCTTTTTGTTCGTGAAGGTGTACGTAGATAAAACTGTTGTTGGTGAATTGGTGGTGAGCGGTAGGTGAATTTTTGTCGGTTGAATTGCGATATGTGGTGAATTGTAACATGTCGGTCATACTCTGTATCCTCGTTAGTGTGTATGTCGCTGAAATTGCGCTATGGTCGGTGAACTTTTTCTGTCGTCGATGCACCTAATATAAACAGTTACCTCTTATCTCCATTGTATTTTTTATTTTATTGATAGTTCAATACATATACTGTCTCTGAATTCAAAAAGTTCATTTTAAAACAAAACCTCAAAAAAAGTCGAATTGGGAGCGCACCTTAATTCTTATGACTCCCGAACCTCAGGTTACTGTATAAATAGCTTTACTTTACAATAATAATATGGAATTTCTCTTCTACCTCGTCTTCTCTTCTCTCTCTTCCTCTCTCTCCGCTCTCCTCCTCTCTTCTCCTCTCCTCCTCTCCTCTCTCTTCTCTCTCTCTCTCTTCTCTTGTATCTCTCCTGCGTCCCATCTCGTCTCTCTCTCTCTCCTTTCTCTCTCTCTCTTCTCTCTCGCTCTTCCCTTCCTTTCCTCTCTCTCTCTCAGTCCTCTCTCCTCGTCTCGTTCTCTCTCAAGTAGTCTTCTACTGTGAGTCTACCGACAAATCACCATGGTCTACCACACACACCAGCAGGTGATTCAAAAAAGAAAAAGTAAATAAGTCAGAAAATGCCGTTGACAAAAAATTACTCTATATATATATATATCTATATAATAGTTTATAATATATATTATATATTATATTATATATATAATATATATATTATATTATATAATTTATATAATATATAATATATATATATATATATATATATATATCATATATTATATATATATATTATATATATATAAAATCCCAATGAGTGGTGGTTTTTTTTTTTTTTTTTTTTTTTTTTACAGAAATAAACACCAATCATCCACGGGCACGAGCCTAATCAGGGAGGAGGTGTCTCTCATTTAACGTCCGAGCGGACGGAGCTAAGCCCCCTAAAGGAGAGAATAGCCTCACATTCTCCCCCGACCAGTTGCGAAGACCTCGGACCCTCGCTTGGTTTGGCGAGTGCTCTTACACTGAGCTATCCTCTATATATAAAGTCAATATATATAGTATATATATATAATATATATATAATATATATATTATTATATACTATATATATATATATATATATATAATATATATATTATAATATATATATATATATATATATTAATATTATATATATATGATTATATATGATCAGAATTCAATGGATGACAAGATGTTTTATTACACCCAGCTAAGAAAAAACCTTTTGGGTCACTCAAGTTTGAGAATAAACTTTTGATCGTCAAGAACGGACGTCCTTGCCCATCATTGAAGGATTTAACTGCAATTGTTAGGGAGAAAAATAAATCATACACCAGGCATTTTACAATCTCTATACTGAAACCATAATTTGCTGCTACTGCGGGACTCAGAGTTTCACTTACAAATCGTTTTGTCTCTCCTGTCTCTCTCTCTCTCTCTCTCTCATCGTCTCTAATTGTGATCAGTGAACAATTTATAAAAGATTTATTATTTTTTTTTAAGGGGTTTTCTTGAGCCGACTGTGGGACACCGAAGGGGGGGACGAATCCCCCGTCCGTCATCCACCGGTAAGCGCGAGAGACCGGTTTTCCGACTTGTGTTTGGTCTTACAGTCTTAGCGGTTTACCCCGGGCGATTCCTTACGTTAAATCAGAAATAAATATCTAAAAAAAATTAGGACTAGATTTCCGACCTTTATTCTTATGCTCAAGAGCATGATAAAAAGCACTTTCTGGCAACCTGTTTTTCGTTCCTCTGTAGTTTGAAGCCTTCATTGACAGTATGAAATAAATCCGACTGGTGGGTTTGGATGCTTGTCATGTCGCGCCATTTTTTGGTTTCAAGTAATTGTTTTGCCATTTATTATATAGTTTAAAAAAAATCTTGTGTTATGGGCCTTTTCGCTATTTTTTTTTATTACATTTTTTTTCGACATAAAAGTTCGTTTTCAACTGATTAGAAAACAGTCATGTTGTTTTAGGTTAGGGGATTCTGAGTTTTCTAGTTACACGCTGGTCCTAAAGTAAACTCTAACTATATGATATATATATATATATATATTATATTCTTATATATATATATATTAATTATAGGTATATAAATATAATATTATTATATATATATATATTTATATATATAATAGTTAGTATATATTTATGATATAGTATATAATTATTAGGCTGGGGTTTCTTTGCGACAATTTGTCATATGTTCCCTACTGTTGTTGTTTCTTTTTCCGATGCTTTGTAGCGCACTACTTCCAAATTTTGGTGAATAAAAAGGTAGATAAGAAGACAGAAAGAATAATATATTATATATATTATAGGGTATATATATATATATTATATGTATATATAAGTAAATATTTATTTCAGATATTATATAGTATATATTAATATATATTATATAGTATATATTTTATATATAATTATTTATATTGTTATATATATATTACTATATTATATTAGGTATACTATTTTTATAATAGTTGTAATTATTATATTATCGGTTATATATATTATATTTTGGGGTTATACTCACTATATGAGTTGTAGGTATATTATAGGGTATATATTTAGTTATTAATATATATTATATATGATATATATAACCTATATCTAGATTATTTTATTATTAAGTGATTGCTATGATGCGTTTTTTTTTTTTATTATATTTCTAGTATATGATTTATTGATTAATTATTATAATACTACGTTATTGAGCTACTTATGGCTATTATTTAATGAGTCTTTTACGTTTATATAGATCTTGGTATGTGATATATATATATATATAGTAATATATATATATTATATGAGGGAGATATTAGTATGTGTTTATATATATAAGTATATATGTTTATATATATGATATTCATATAATGTTTTTTTTCAAGAAAAGATCATGATTTGAAAAGAA
>JABUQX010077728.1:45000-47500 GCA_015478945.1 Trachelipus rathkii
TCCATTACACACTGAAGGTGACTTTCGGAGTTCTCATGTGCTTTAGCCGATCTAGAAAGACCGCTTAGGTTTGAAAATCCAGTTGACACCCAAGAAGTATATGCGGATTTTGAGAAGAGAAGACAAGGCCAACAAAACAATTTTAGTAAACTCTGACTTCCGCATAGCCAATTATGGTTCTCATAATTAGAGATTGTAAAATGCCTGGTGTATGATTTATTTTTCTCCCTAACAATTGCAGTTAAATCCTTCAATGATGGGCAAGGACGTCCGTTCTTGACGATCAAAAGTTTATTCTCAAACTTGAGTGACCCAAAAGGTTTTTTCTTTAGCTGTGTAATAACATCTTGTTTCATCATCACTGATGCTATAATGAATCTATATATATTATATATATAGTATATTATTATTATATATAATATATCTATATATATAATATAATATATATATATATATTATATATAGTATATATAATATATATATATATAATATATATATATATATATATATATATATATAAATTTATTTATATAAAAGCGCCCGATAGCTCAGTGTTAGATGCACTCGCCAAACAAGCGAGGGTCCCAGTTTCGCAACTGGTCGGGTGGAGAAATGTGAGCTATCTTCTGGGCTTGGCTCCGTCCTGTTCGGACGTTAAATGAGTACACCTCTCCTTGATTAGGGCTCTCCCCGTGAGTGATGTTTTTTTATTTTTGTAATAAAAAAAAAAAAAAAAAAACCACCACTCCAATTGTATATATATATATATGTATGAGTATATAATATAATCTATATTATATATATAATATATATAATATATATATATATATATATATATATATACTATATATATTATATATATATATATATATATAGTATTATAATATATATATATATATATATATATATATATATATAATATATATAATATATATTTTTGTCAACCGGATGCATTTTCTACTTATTACTTTTCTTTTGAACACCTGCTGGTAGACCAGGTTGGAAAACACAACCAGAAACTACTTGAGAGAGAGAGAGAGAGAGAGAGAGAGAGAGAGAGAGAGAGAGAGAAGAGAGAGAGAGAGAGAGTAGAGAGAGAGAGAGAGAGAGAGAGAGAGAGAGAGAGAGAGAGAGAGAGAGAGAAATTCCATATTTTTATTGTAAAGTAAAATGTTTATGACAACCTGAGGTTCGGAGTCATAAAAATAAGGCTGCAGCTCCAATTCCGACTTTTTTTCTTTTTTTTTAAATTATCTTTTTTATTAGAGACTTTGTTTAACTAATCAATAAAATTAAAATAAATACAATGGGAAATAAGGTAACTGTTTATATTGGTATCCGGCAAATTCACCGACATGCACATTTCACCGACATACACACTAACAGATACAATTTACCGACATGTACAATTCACCTACATACGCAATTCACCGACAAAAATTCACCTATGTACACAATTCACCAACAACAGTTTATCTACGTACACAATTCATCGACAAAAGTTCACCTACGTACGGAATCCACTGACAACAATTCACCTACGTACACAATTCACCGACAAAAATTCACCTATGTACACAATTCACCAACAACAGTTCATCTACGTACACAATTCATCGACAACAGTTCATCTACGTACAGAATCCACCGACAATAATTCACCTCCGTACACAATTCATCGACAACAATTCACCTATGTACACAAAAACAAAAAAAAGTTTTCAAATTATTTATGAGTTTGTACCAATTTATTTTCAGTTAGGTCTATAAATATTAATCTAGAACCTCATCATACTCGTATGCTTCCAAATGTACAAGACATTGTTCGCTATAGTTCCAATAACTGCCAATAGTTTTCGTGTGATGCAATTGTTCCAATAATTGCCACAATTACGAGTGTCAGTATTAATGGAACCTTCAGAAATAAGTTACTTCGTATAACTTTTGGATACTCCAGCATTGTAATTTATGCTGACATATCATTGCAACTTACATTGGTGGTAAATGTTCCTCTAATTTTAGAGCTTATGTGTATGGGTATTGGTGGACCATTCAGAAATAAGTTACTTCGAGAAACATCAGGATACTCAAGTATTGATACTCAAGTATTGATACTCAAGTATTGAAACTTATAATGATATCACATTCCAATTTACGTCTGTGACAATTGTTTCACTGATATTTAAACCTACGTATGTTGAAATGTTCCATTGCACAATTGCCGGAATATGGATGGTAATTAGAGGTAGCTCTTCTAATTACCCTTCATAAAAAAAAAGGCAAAAAAGGCACTTTGTATAACGTCAGGGAACTATAACATTATAGCTTATATTACCAATGCATCGCAATATGCTTTAGTAAAAACCTTTTGTGACTCATATAAAAGACTATTTTCTTAACGTTATTTTCTCAAAATTCTAATTGTTTTTGAACATTCTGAATTTAAATCTTTTCCTCATTAAATTTTTTGAATTCAGTTTTTTTTTTCTTTAAAAAAAAA
>JABUQX010077729.1:0-29317 GCA_015478945.1 Trachelipus rathkii
TCATGAGGAATAGCCATTTATATGGTCGAACCACAAAAATCCAAAAATTTCAAATTTCAACATTTTGACAAAAATAAATTAAGAACCTGTTACTCCAAAAGTATAACAGCTATTTCAAATCCGAAGACACCCTAGTGTTCCTCACACAAAAACCTTTCTAAAAATATCAAAATCATTTTCTACGACTTGTATTTCAGGAGGAATAGCCATTTATATGTTCGAACCACAAAAATCCAAAAATTTACAAATTTCAACATTTTGACAAAAATAAATTAAGAACCTGTTACTCCAAAAGTATGATCAGCTATTACAAATCCCGAAGACAGCCCTAGTGTTCCTGCACGACAAAACCTTTCTAAAAATATCAAATCATTTTCTACGACTGTATTTCAGGAGGAATAGCCATTTAATATGGTTTGACACCAAACCAAAAATCAAAATTTAGCAAATTCGTGCAAACATTTAGACAAAATAAAATTAAGAACCTGTTACTCCAAAAGTATAACAGTCTATTACAAATCCGAAGACACCATTGTATTCCTCACATCCAAAACCTTCTAAAATATCAAAATACTTATACTACGATTTGTATTTCAGGAGGAATAGTAGCCATTTTGATAGTTTGAACCACAAAAATCCCAAAATTAAGCAAATTTCAACATTTGACAAAAATAAATTAAGAACCTGTTTACTCCATAATATACAGCTATTACAAAAGTCCGAAGAGCACCCTAGTGTCCTCACTAACAAAAACTTTCTAAAAATATTAAAATCTTTTTCGACGACTTGTATTTCAGGAGGAATAGCATTTATATGTTCGAACGCGCAAACAAAAATCAAAAATTTCGCAATTTCCAAATTTTGACAAAATAATTTAGTAACATGTTACTCCCAATAAGTATATAGCTATTACAAATCCCCGAAGACAGCTAGTGTTCCTCACACAAAAACCTTTCTAAAAATATAAAAATCACTTTTCTACGACTTGTATTTCGGAAAGAAGCCATTTATATGTTCGAACCGAAAAAATCCAAATATTTACAAATTCCGAAATTTTTGACGTCAAAATAAATTAAGACCTGTTACTTCCAAAGTATAACAGCTATTACAAATCCGAAGACACCATAGTATTGCTCACAAAAACCTTTCTAAACATATCAAAATCACTTTTTCATCGACTTGTATTTCAGGAGGGAATATCATTTATAGTTTCGAACCAAAAATCCAAATGACAAATTTCAACACTTTTACAAAAATAGAAATAAGAACCTGTTTATCCACAGTATAACACTATTACAAATCCGAGACACCTTAATCTGTTCCTCACCAAAACCTTCTAAATATATCAATAATCTTTTACTCCGACTTTTATTTCAGGAGGAATGGCCATTTATATGTCACAAAAATCCGAAAATTTCCAAATTTCAAAAATTGACAAAAATAATTAAGAAAATGTTACTCCAAAAGTATAAGAGCTATTACAAATCCAAAGACACCTAGTGTTCCTCACACAAAAACACTTTCTAAAAATATAAAAATCAATTTCTCAACGACTTGTATTTCAGGAGAATGGCCATTTATATTTTAAAAAGTTTTAAAATCAAAATTTAACAAAATTTGCAAATTTTTTTGACAAAAATAAATCTAAGAACTTTACTCACCAAAAGTATATTCAGCTATTACAAATCGAAGGACACTCTAGTGTTCCTCTACTACAAAACCCGTTTCTTAAAAATATCAAAAAAATTTTTTTACTACGACTTTATTTCAGGAGGATATACGCCATTTATATTTCGAAACGCTACAAACAAATCCAAAACTTTCGCCAAAATTTCAAACATTTTGACAATAAAATAAAATTAAGAATCCTGTTATCTCCAAAGAGTATTAACAGCTTTACAAATCGAGAACGCTTTGGTGTTCTCTCACAAAAATTCAAAAAATATCAAAAATCACTTTTCTACGACTTTTATTTCAGGAGGAATAGCAATTTATATGATTGAACCCCAAAAATCCAAAAATTTACAAATTTCAGCTTATTTGACAAAAATAAATTTAAAACCTGTTACGCCAAAGTATAACAGCTATTACAAATCCTGAAGACACCCTAGTGTTCCTACCAAAAAACCTTTCTAAAAATGTCAAAATCACTTTTCTACGACTTGCTATGTCAGGATGAATAGCCATGTTAGTAATGTTGATTACCAACAAAACAAAAATTTCAAATTTCACAACATCAAGACAAAAATGAAATTGAAGAAACCTGTACCCATACAAGTTTAACAGCTTTCAATCCCGAAGAACATAGAATTCCTCAGACATCAAACCCTTTCTAAAAATATCAAAATAATTTTAGCAATTAAGATTTATGAATAATAGCCATTTAAAAATGTTCGAACGCAAAAAATCCAAAAATTTACAAATTGCAACATTTTGACAATAAATAATTAAGAACACTTACTTCCAAAAGTATGAACAGTATTACAATCCGAAGACACATAGAATTCCTCACACAAAAACTTCTAAAAATATAACAAAACACTTTTTTCTCCGACTGTAAGTGAAGTTCGTGCTGGCCAGATTTTGTCGAGACCTACAAAATGTGCCAAAAATTGTATCAAATTTCAACATTTTGACAATAATAAATTAAGAACCTGTTACTGACAAAAGTAATAGACAGCTATTACAATCCGAAGACACCTAAGTGTTCCTCACACAAAAACCTTCTAAAGATATCAGAAATCACTTTCTTAAACGACTTGTAGTCAGGAGAATAGCCATTTATAGTGGTTGAGGAACCACAAAATCAAAAATTTCCAATTCAAAATTTTTGACAAAAATAAATTAAGAAACTCAGTTACTCCAAAAGTATAGAAGCTATTACAAAGACACCATAGTATTTCTCACACAAAAACCTTCTAAAAATATAAAAATCACTTTTCTAACACTTGTATTTCAGGAGGAATAGCCTTCATTTATATGTTCGACAAAAAACCAAAAATTTCCCCAATTTCAACATTGCAATAAATAAACTTAAGAACTGTTACTCCAAAAGTTTAACAGCTATTACAATCCGAAGACACCCTAGTGTTTCTCACACAAAACCTTTCAAATATTCAAAATTACTTTTCTACGACTTGTATTTCAGGAAGTAATAGCCATTTAATTATGTTCGAGACCACAAATAATCCAAAAATTTACAATGTCAACATTTTGAAAACAATAAATTAAAAACCTGTTACTCAAAATTAAACAGCTATTACAAATCCGAAGACACCATAGAATTCCTCACACAAAAAACCTTTCTAAAAATATCAAATCACTTTTCTACACTTGTATTTCAGGAGGAATGCCCATTTATATGTTCGAACCACAAAATCCAAAAATTTACAAATTTCACATTTTGAACAAAATAAATTAAGAACCTGTTATCAAAAGTATAACGCATTTCAGAATCCGAAGGACACCATAGATATTCTCACACAAACACTTTTCTAAAAATATCAAATTCACTTTTTATACGACTTGTATTTCAGGAGGAATAGCCATTTATCTGTTCTGATTAAGCAAAAAAATTTCGTAATTTTAAAATTTGAAACATTTTTACAAACATTATTGTCATACTATTTATTTTCCAAAAGTTATGACAGCTTATTACAATCCGAAGACAGGCTTGAGTGTTCCTGTCACACGAAAAACCTTTCAAAAAATACCAAAATTATACTTTCTAGTACGAATTGCACTTCAGTAGGAATAGCCATTTATATGTTCGAACCACGAATCAAGAAATTTACAAATTTTCTAAACATTTGACAAAAATAACTTAGAACCTGTTACTCAAAAGTATATCAGACCACTATTACAAAGCCGAAACACCATAGAATTCCTCGACAAAACACTTTCTGACAAATATCAAAATCACTTTCTTCTACGGCGACTTGTATTTCAGGAGGAATAGCCATTTATATGTTCGAACCACAAAATTTCAAAAAATTTCCAAATTTCAATATTTTTTGACCAAAATAATTAAGAACCGAGTTACTTCCAAAAGTAGTACTGAAGCTATTACAAATCAAGGACACTCTAGTGTTCGCTCACACAAAAACTTATCTAAAAATATATAAAATCACTTTTCCATCGACTTGTATTTCAGGAGGAATAACCATTTATATATGTTTGAATCGGAAAAGTCCAAAAATTTACAAATTTCAACTTTGGACAAAAAAAACAATTAAGAACTTTACTCCAAAGTATAACAGCTATTCAATCCGAAGACACCCTAGTGTTCTCACCAAAGACAGCTTTCTAAAATATCAAAATCGTTTTTAACTTACGACTTGGTTTGCAGGAGGAAATAGCCATTTATATGTTTCGAACGCACAAAAATCCAAAATTTGGCCAGGGTTGGTGATTTTGAGAAAAAATAAATTTAAGAACCTTTTACTTCAAAAGTATAACAGTCTTATTACAATCGAGACACACGTCTAGTGTTCCTCAACAAAACATTCAAAAAATAGTAAAATCACTTTTCTAGCAGACTGTATTTCGAGTAAGGGAATAGTCATTCTAATATGTTCGAGACCACAGAAGAACAAAAATTTACAAATTGCAACATTTTGACAAAAATAAATTAAGAACTGTTACCCAAAAGTATAAACAGCTATACAAATCGAGACACCTAAGTGTTTCTCACAACAAAAACCTTCTAAAATTTCAAAATAACTTTCTAACGACTTGTATTTCAGAGAATAGCATTTTATATGTTCGAACCACAAAAATCTAAACCGATATTTACTAAATTTCAACATTTGACAAAATATAACTTAGAACCTGTTACTGACTCCAAAAGTATATAATCAGCATTACAAATCCGAAGACACATTAGTATTCCCCTCACACAAAACCTTTTCTAAAAATATAAAATATTACTTTTCTACGACTTGTATTTCAGGAGAATAGGCATTTTTATGTTCGAACAACAAAATCAAAATTTACAAACTGTCACATTGTGACAAAAATAAATTAAGAACCCATGTTACTCCAAAAGTATACAGCTATTACAAATCGATAAGACACCTAGTATTTCTTTCACAAAAACCTTTCTAAAAATATCATCTTTTACCTACGACTGTCTTCGGAGGAAGCCATTTATATGTTCGATACAACAAATCCAAAAATGTTCCTAATTTCCAAATTTGACCAAATAAATTAAGAACCTGTTACTCAAAAGTATATATAGTAATTACAAATCCGAAGACAGCTTAGTGTTCCTCACACAAAAACCTTTCTAAACAATATCAAAAATCACTTTTCTACGACTTGTTTTTCCAGGAAGAATAGCCATTTATATGTTTCAACCACAAAGAATGCGCCAAAAAATTCTAAAAATTTCCAAATTTGACGCAAAATGAAATTAAGAAGCCTGTTACTGTCCAAGTATGAAACAGCTATTACAAATACTCCCGAAGACACCATAGTATTCCTCATACAAAAACCTTCTACAAATATAAAATCACTTTTTCTACGACTTGTTATTTCAGGAGGAATAGCCCTTTATATGTTCGAACCACAAAAATTCCAAAAATTTTACAAATTTCAACATTTTGACAAAAATAATTTAAGAACCTGTTACTCCACAAGTATACAGCGTATTACAAATCCGAAGACCCTAACTGTTCCTCACACAAAAACCTTCATAAAAATAATCAAAATCTTTTTACTACGCTTTTAGAATAAAAGTTTCATAAATATGTGTTGAACCTAAAAATTTCCAAAAATTCCAAATTTCAATATTTTGAACAAAAGAATTAAGAACATTTACTCCAAAACTATAAGAGCTATTACAAATATAAAGACACCCTAGTGTTCCTCACACAAAAGACCTTTCTAAATATAAAAATCACTTTCTACGACTTGTATTTCAGGAGGAATACCATTTATATGTTGAACCACAAAAATCCCAAATTTACAAATTTCAACATTTGACAAAAATAATTAAGAACCGTTACTCCAAAAGTATAACAGCTATTACAAACCCGAAGACACCAGTGTTCTCAAACAAACCCTTTCTAAAAATATCAAAATCTTTTTACTACGACTTGTATTTCAGAGGAATAGGCCATTTATATGTTACTCACAAAAATCTCAAAAATTTCAAATTTAAAAATACATTTTGACAAAAATAAATTAAGAACCTGTTTCTCCAAAGTATAACAGCTATTACAAATTCGAAGACACCATATGAATTCTGCACACAATAAACCTTTCTAAAAATAGTCAAATTACTTTTTCTACGACTGTGTATTCAGGAATAATAGCCATTTAACACTGTTCTGAACCCACAAAAATCCAAAATTTACAATTTTCAACATTTTGAAAATATAAATTAAGAACCTGTTATTACAAAAGTAAGTAGAACAGCTATTACAAATCCGAAGACACCTAGAATTCCTCACACAAAAACCTCTAAAATATCAAAATCACTTTTCTACGACTTGTATTTCGGGAGGAATAGCTCATTTATATGTTCGAACCACAAAAAATCCAAAAATTTACAAATTCTCAAACATGTTTGGAACAAAAATAATTAAGAACCCTTGTTACTCAAAGATAACAGCTTATTGAGATCCGAAGACCAGCGTTTAGTGTTCCTGCACTACAAAAACCTTATCTAAAAATATCATAAATCACTTGTTTCTACGAACTTGTAATTTCAGGGAGGAAGTAGCCATTTATAGTGTGAACCACACACAAAAATCCAAACAATTAAACAAATCAACATTTTGACAAAATAATTAAGAACCTGTTTACTCCAAAAGTTCAATAGACAGGCTATTACAAACATTTCCGAAGACCCGATACGATCCGTCTCACACAAACACCTTTTCTAAAAATATCAAATAATCACTTTTTTTACGACTTGTATTTCAGGAGGAATTGCCATTTTTATATGTTTCGGAAACAAAATTTCCAAAAATTTCCATAATTTCAATATTTGACAAAAATAAATTAAAGACAGTTACTCAAATATAGAAGCTATTTACAAATCCAAAGACCCTTGTGTTCCTCCACAAAAACCTTTCTAAACACATATAAAAATCACTTTTCTAAGACTTGTATTTCAGGAGGAATAGCATTTATATGTTCGAACCACAAAACTCCAAAAATTTACAAATTTCAACATTTGACAAAAATAAATTAAGAAACCTGTTACTCCAAAGTATAACAGCTATTACAATCCGAAGACACCCTAGTGTTCTCACACATAAACCCTTTACTAAAATAATATCAAAATCTTCTTTACTTACGACCTTGTATTTCAGGAGGAAAAGCATTTATATGTTGCGAACCACAAAAGATGCTCTAAAAATGTCCAATTTCAATCATTTGTTTGACAAAAAATATAGTTAAGAACCTGTTACTTCCAAAAGTATATAACAGCTATACAAATCCGAAGACAACCCTAGTGTATTCTTCACACAAAAACCTTTCAAAAAATATTACTTCATTTTTCTATTACTTATATTTCACTTAAATAGCCATTTATATGTTCGTAACACAAAAATCTCAAAAATTTATCAAATTCAACGATTGTGACCTAAAAAGAAATTAAGAAACTGTTACTGTTGTCAAGAGTATAACAGGCATTTCATAATCTCGAAGACACCCTAGTGTTCCCCACACAAAAACCTTCTAAAAATATAAAAATTTTTCTTTTTACTGTATTTCAGGAGGAATAGCATTTATAATGTTCGAAAGCACAAAAGATCCAAAAATTTACAATTTCAGATCAAATTTGACAAGAAATATAATTCAAGAACGCTGTACTGTGTCCAGTAAGTATAACATTCTCAAATCCTTAATAGTTTGGTATTTCCTTTCCTTGACTTTTGCTTTCTAGGAAATATCACAAAGTTCTTCTCAGTAAGCACTTATAAGAGCTTAGATATTGCATTTATCTGTTCGAACCACAAAAACCCAAAAATTACATTTTAACATGTTGACAAAAATAAATTAAGAACCTGTTATATCCAAAAGTATAACAGCTATGACAAATCCGAAGACACCATAGTAATTCTCACACAAAAACCTTTCTAAAAATCTAAAAATCACTTTTCTACGAACTGTATTTCAGGAGGAATAGCCTTTTATAATGTTTGAACCACAAAATCAAAAAAATTTCCAAATTTCAAAAATTTTGACAAAAATACATTAAGAACCATTACTGCCAAAAGTAAGAGGCTATTACAAATCAAGAGACACCTAGTGTTCCTCATAAAAAACCTTTCCTAGAAAATATAAAAATCACTTTGTTACGACTTGAACTTTAGGAGGAAATAGCCATTGTAGATTCGAACCAACAAAATCCAAAAATACAAATTTCACTACATTTTGAACTAAAATAAATAAATGAACCTGTTACTTCCCAGTTAACAGTATTACAAATCCCGAAGACACCCTACTGTCTCAAACAAAAAACCTTCCTAAAAATATCAAAATCTTTTCTACGACTTGTATTCAGGAGGAATAGCCATTTGTATGTTCAAAAAAAAAATTGCCAATTTCAATTTCAATATTTTTGACAAAAATAATTAAGAACCAGTTACTCCAAAAGTATAGAAGCTATTAAAACATCCAAAAGACCCTAGTGTTCTTCACCAAAACCTTTCTAAAAAACGAAATCACTTTTCTACGAATTTTATTCAATGGCTAATCGCGGGGTATATTTCGGGAATAGAGATCCAAAAATTTACAAATTCAACATTTTGAAAAAATAAATTAAGAACACTGTTACTCTAAAAGTATATACAGCTATTAAAATTCCGAAGACACCCTAGTGTTAATCACACAAAAACCTTTCAAAAAATATCAAAATCACTTGTTTTCTAAGACTTGTATTTCAGGAGGAATAGCCATTTATGTGTTTATACCACAAAAATCCAAAAATTTACAAATTTCCAATTTGACACAATAAATTAAACCTGTTACTCCAAAAGTATACAGCTATTACAAATCCGAAGACGCCATAGGATTCCTCAACAAAAACCTTTCTAAAAATATAAATCACTTCCTCGACTTGTATTTCAGGAGGATAGTAGCCATTTATAATGTTTCGAACCACAAAAGATCGCAAAGATTTACAATTTCACGAACATTTTGACAAAGAAATTAAGAAACTGTTAGCCAAAGTATAGCTTTATAACACATTCGCGGATTGATAACAATACCGAACAGGGCAGATATTCTAAAAAATATCAAAATCACTTTTTTACGACTTGTAATTCAGGAGGAATAGCCATTTATAGGTTCGAACCACATAAATTCCCAAAATTTTCAATTTCAATATTTTGGAAGAAAAATAAATTAAGAACCAGTTACTCCAAAAGTATAGAAGCTATTACAAATCCAAAGACACCTAGTGTTTCTCACACAAAAACCTTTCTAAAAATATAAAAATCACTTTTCCACGACAACTTGTAATTTAGGAGGAATAGCCATTTATAGGCTTTTCGAACCACAAAAATCCAAAATTAAAAATTTCAACATTTTGACAACAATAAATTAAGAACCTGTTACTCCAAAATATAACAGCTATTACAAATTCCGAAGACACCCTAGTGTTTCTCACACACAAAACCCTTTCTAAAAATATCAAAATCATTTTCTACGCTTTGTATTTTCAGAGGAATAGCCTTTATATGTTCGAACACACAAAATCTCAAAAATTTCAAATTTCAACAATTTTTGACAAAAAAAATTTAAGAACTGGGTTCCAAAAGTATGACAGCTATTACAAATCCGAAGAACCAGTGTTCCTCACACAAAACCTTTCAAAAAATATCAAATACTTTTCTACACTTGTATTTCAAAAAGAACGGCAGCCATTTATAATGTTCGAACCACAAAAAATCCAAATTTCAAAATTTCCAAATTTTGACCAAAATAAATTAAGAACCTGTTTCTTACTCAAAAGTATAACAGCTATAAAATCCGAAGACCATAGTTATCCTCACACAAAAACGTTTCTAAAAATATCAAAATCAGCTTTTCTACGACTTGTATTCAGGAGGAATAGCCATTTTATGTTCGAACCACAAAAATGCCAAATTATCAAATTCAGCATTTTGACAAAAATAAATTAAGAACCTGTTACTCCAAAAGTATAACAGGCATTACAAATCCGAAGACACCATAGAATTCCTCACACAAAAACTTTCTAAAAATATTATAAAAATCACTTTCTACGACTTGTATTTCAGGAGAATAGCCATTTATATGTTCGAAACACAAATTCCATATAATTTTCAAATTCAACATTTTGACAAAAATAAAGTAAGAACCAGTTACTCCAAAGTATAGGCTTTATAAAATGCAAGTCACACAATAATGCATTTATAATTAAAACTTTCAAAATTATAAAAAATTTAAAACCGCATAACTTGTATTTCAGAAAAAATAGCACGTAATATATCGAACCATCAAAAATCGCAAAAATCTTAACATGATTTCACATTTTTTGACAAAATAAATTAAGACCTGTTACTCCAAAAAGTATAACACTAATACAAATCCGGAAGACACCCTAGTGTCTCACACAAACCCTTTCTAAAAATATCAAAATCATTTTTCTTAACGACTAAATATATTCAGGAAGAATAGCCATTTATATGTTCGAACCTCAAAAATCCAAAAAAATTTCCAAATTTAAACATTTTGACAAAAAAATATTAAGAACCTGTTATTCCAAAAGTATAACAGCTATTAAAAATCGAAGATACCATAGTATTCGTCCTCACGAAAAATGCCTTTCAAAAAATATCAAATATCACTTTTCTACGGACTGTAATTTCAGTAGGTAATAGCCTTTATATTGTCGTAACCACAAAAATTCCAAAATTTACAAATCTCACAGTTTGACGAAAAATAAATCTCTCATACCTTATGTTAAATATATTAAAGGCTATTCAAATCGCGAAGACACCCTAAGTGTTCCTGCTACACAAAAACTTTCTAAAAATATCAAAATCACTTTTCTACGACTTGTATTTCAGGAGGATAGGCATTTATATGTTCGAACCAAAAAAATCCAGAAATTTCCAGTTTTATAAACATTTTGACAAAATAAATTAAGAACTCTGTTTACTCAAGTATAAAACACTAACTTATAAAACCGAAGACACCATAAAAATTCCTCACACAAAAAACCTTCTAAAAATATCAAAATCATTTAAAAAAGTGTTTTCATTGTCAGGAGGAATAGATTTATACTGTTCGAACCACAAAATGTACCAAAAATTTGTACAAATTTCAACTATTTTGACAAAAGATAAATAGAACGATTTACTCCAAAAGTTAGACTAGCTTATTAAAATCGAGAACATCCATAGAGATTCCTGTCACCTACAATAAACGCTTTCTAAAAATAATCAAAATTCATTTGTTGCTACGACTGTATTTCAGGAGAGTGAGCATTCTATATGTCGAACGACAATATTCCCACACAATTTCAAATTTCATATTTTTGACAGAAAAATAAATTTTATAGAACTAGTTACTCCAAGAAGTAATACGAAGCTAACACACAATCCAAAGTACACCTAGTGGTTCCTCATACAAAAACTTTCTAAAATAATAAAATCGACGTTTTCTACGTGACTTGTATTTCAGGAGGGAATAGCCATTTTTATATTGTTCGAGACCCACAAATAATCGCAAAAATTTAACAAATTTCAACATTTTGACAAAAATAGATTTAAGAAACCTGTTACTGCCACAAGTATAACGAGCTATTACAAATCGAAGAACCGGCTACTTCCTGTTCTCAACACAAAAACTTCTAAAAATATCAAATCTTTTTACTTATGACTTATATTTCATGAGAAATAGAGATATATAGGTTAGGTGGCAGAAGATTCCAAAATTTCAAAATTTTAATATTTTTTGACAAAATAATTAAAACCAGTTACTCAAAAGTATAACAGTTATTACAAATCCAAAGACACCTCCTAGTGTTCCTCACAAAAACCTTTTTAAAAATATCAAAATCACTTTTCTACAACTTGTATTTCAGGAATAGCCATTTATATGTTCGAACAACAAAAATCCAAAATTTACAATTTCAACATTTTGACAAAAATAAATTAAAAACCTGTTAACTCCAAAAGTATAACAGCTAGTTACAAATCCGAAGACAGCTTAGTGTTCCTCACACAAAAAAACCTTTCTAATAAATATCAAAATCATTTTTTTCTACGACTTGTATTCAGGAGGAAATTAGCCCATTTATAAGTTCGAACCACAAAAATCCAAAAAATTTACAAAATTTCCAAATTTTGAACTCAAAATAAATTAAGAACCGTTAATCCAAAGTATATACAGCTATTACAAATTCCGAAGACACATATGTTCTCACACAAACTTTCTAAAATATCAAAATCACTTTTCTACGACTTGTATTGTCAGGGGAATAGCCTTTATATGTTCGAACCTACAAAATCAAAAATTTACAAATGTTCACATTCTGACAAAAATAATTAGAAGCCTGTTTCTGCCAAAAGAATGAACAGGACTATTAACAGCAACATCCGAAGACTACACGCATACGAATTCTCACACAAAAACGCTTCTAAAAATATCAAATCACTTTTCTACGACTATTTTAGGAAGAATAGCCATTTATATGTTCGATCACCACAAAATTCCAAAAATTTCTCAAATTCAATTTTGGGCATATATGGGTTAAGAACCAGTTACTCCAAAAGTATAGAAGCTATTACAAATCCAAGAGACCCTATGTGGTTCCTCCACGAGAAAACCTTTCTATAAAATATAAAAATCACTTTGCTACGACCTGTATTTCAGGAGGAATAGATATTTATATGTTCGAACCACTAAAATCCAAAAATTTACAAATTTCAACATTTTTACAAAAAAAATTAAGAACCTGTTACTCCAAAAGTATAACAGCTATTAAAATCCGAAGACACCGGCTAGTGTTCTCACTACAAAACCTCTTTCTAAAAATTCAAAATCTTTTACTACGACTGTATTCATGGGGAGGAATAGCATTATATGTTCGAAACCACTAAAATCAAAAATTTCCAAATTCAAGAGCTCCACGCAAAAAAAAAGGACCTGTTACTCCAAAAGTTTAACAGCTATTACAAATCCGAGACACCCGTGTCCTCACAGAAAAAACCGTTTCAAAAATATAAACTCACTTTCTACGACTGTGATTTCAGGAGATAGCCATTGTATATGTTCGAACCACAAAAAAATCCAATCTAACAAATTCAACATTTTTGACAAAATAAATTTAAGACCTGTTTACTGCGCAAAGTATTAACAGCTATTAGCAAATCCGAAGACACCTACTAGTGTTCTCAACAAAACCTTTCTAAAAATATACAAATCATTTTCGCGACTTGTTTTCGGAAGGAATAGCCATTCTATATGTTTCGAACCTCACAATAATCCAAAAATTCCAAATTTCAACATTTTGAGAAAAAATTAATTAAGACCTGTTACTCCAAAAGTTTCAGCTTATTACAAATCCGAAGGACACATAGAATTCTCCCACAAAAACTTTCTAAAAATTAAGAAAATCAATTTTACGATTTGTATTTAGGAGGAATAGCCTTTAAATATGTTCGAAGCCACAAAAATGCCAAAAATTTACAAATCAACATTTTGACAAAAATAAATTAAGAACCCGTTACTCCAAAGTATAACAGCTATTAAATCCGAGACACATAGAATTCCTCACACAAAAACCTTTTCAAAAAATATCAATCACTTTTCTACGTACTTGTATTTCAGAGAATAGCCAATTTATATTTCGAACCGACCCAAAAATTCGCAAAAATTTACAAATTCCCAATTTTGAGACAAAAATAAATTAAGAACCTTGTTACTCTGCCAAAAGTATACTACTATTACAATCGAAGACACCGTAGTGTTCCCTCAACAAAAAACTTCTAAATTCAAATGCACTTTTATGACTTGTATTTCAGGAGGAATAGCCATTTATATGTTCGAACAACAAAATCCAAAATTTACAAATTTCAACAATTTTGACAAACAAATAATTACGAAACCTGTTACTTCCAAAAGTATAAACTAGCTATGGCAAATCCTCCACACATAAAACTTCTAAATATCAAAATTCACTTTCTATGACTTGTATTTCAGGAGATATAGTCATTTTTATGTTTGAACGCACAAAATCCAAAAAATTTTAATCCTAATTTCAACATTTTGACAAAAATAAAATAAGAACCTGGTTACTGCCAAAAGTATATACAGCTATTACAAATCAAGACACTATGTGTTCCTCTACACAAAACCTTTCTAAAGAATATCAAAATCTTTTTACTACGACTTGTATTTCCAGGAGGAATTAGCCATTGAATTTTTGGAAACGAAATCAAAAATTTCCAATTCAAGATATTAAAAAATTAATTAAGAACTGTTACTCCAAAAGTATAACAGCTATACAAATCCGAAGACACCTAGTGTTCCTCACCAAAAAACCTTTCTAAAAATTCAAAATCTTTTACTACGACTTGTATTCAGGAGGAATGCCATTTATATGTTCGAACCACAAAAATACCAAAGAATTTTCAAATTTCACATTTTGACAAGAAATAGGAATTTAAGGAAACTGTTTACTTACCAATAGGTATAGACAGGCTATTACAAATCCGAAGCACCTAGTGTTCTGCGCACACAAAACCTTTCAAAAATATCAAAATCACTTTCTAACACTTGTATTCAGGAGGAATATCCATTTTTATGTGTTCGAACACAAAAATCCAAAAATTTAACAAATTTCAACATTTTGACAAATAAATTAAAAAAACTTTTTACTCCAAAAGTATAACATCTATTACAAGAATCCGAAGACACCCTAGTGTTCTCACACAAAAACCTTCTAAAAATATCAAAATCACTTTTCTCGCTTGTATTTCAGGAGGAAATACTATTTATATGTTTGACCATACAAACATCCAAAATTTCCAAATTTCGACATTTTTGACAAATAATAAATTAAGAAACCTTGTGACTGCCAAAGTATAAGCAGCTTATTACAAATCCGAAGACACCATTAGAATTCTCAGCACAA
This sequence comes from Trachelipus rathkii, assembly GCA_015478945.1. Taxonomy (NCBI): domain Eukaryota; kingdom Metazoa; phylum Arthropoda; class Malacostraca; order Isopoda; family Trachelipodidae; genus Trachelipus; species Trachelipus rathkii. The sequence continues at coordinate 15,125 of JABUQX010077729.1, forward strand.
AAACTTTCTAAGAATATCAAAAATCTTTTTACTACGCTGTATTCAGAGGAATAGCCAATTTTTATAGTTCGAACGCAATCAAAATCAAAAATTACAATTTCAACATTTGACAAATAAATTAAGAACCTGTTTCTGCCAAAAGTATAACAGCTTTTACAAATCCGAAGAACACCCTAGTAATTCTCACACAAAAACCTTTCAAAATAATTCAAAATCTACAAAACTTGAGTTAACAAATTATATATAATTTTCAATAACACATTTTCATAATTTTACAATTTCCAGACATAGTGGAAGGTCAGCCAACTCGTCTGAAAAAGTATAATGAGCTATTAAATCCGAAGACACCGTTAAGTGTTCCTCAACAAAAACCTTTCTAAAAATTCAATCACTTTTCTATGACTTGTATTTCATGAGGAATAGCATTGTATATGTCGAACTAAAAAATCTCAAAATTTACAAATTTCAACATTTTGACAAAATCAAATTAAGAACTGTTAACCAACAAGTATAACAGCTATTCAAATCGCTCACACAAAAACCTTTCTAAACATACAAAATCACTTTTCTATGACTTGTATTTCAGGGGAATAGCATTTATATGTTCGAACTACAAAAATCCAAATATGAACAAAGTTAAACTTGAGCAATGTCAATTCAAATAAGATGTTAGTTCTCAAGGCTATCAGTGAAACTATTACAAATCTAGACATTAACTGAGCGAACAAAGGAGTACTATGTCAAGAATTCAAATCTTTTTACTACGACTGTATTTCGGAGAAATAGTTTATATTCGGAACCACAAAAATCCAAAATTCCAATTTCCAAATTTTGACCAAAATAATTAAAGAACTGTTACTCACATATAATAGCTTAAAATCCGAAGACAAGACCGTAGTGTTTCCTCACACAAAAACCTTCGTAAAGAATATCAAAATCACCTTTCTTGGACTTTTATTTCAGGAGGAATAGCCATTATATGTTCGAACCACAAAATCCAAAAAATTTACATTTTCCAACATTTTGACAAAATAAATTAAGAACCTGTTACTGCCAAAAGTAATCGAACAGCTATTACAATCCGAAGACACCCTAGTGAATCGCAAACCCTTTCAAAAATATCAAAAATCACTTTTCACGACTTGTATTGCAGGGTCAAAACCCGAGTGATGTTCGAAACCACGCAATTCAAATCTTACTTCGACAAAACATTTTGACAAACATAAATTAAGAACCTGTTAAATTCCAAAAGTATAACAGCTATTGCAAATCCTCACACAAAACCTTTCTAAAATATGCAAAATCACTTTTTCTATGACTGTATTCCAGGAGAATAAACCATTTTATGTTCGATCACCACAAAAATCCTAAAAAATTTACATTCAGAACATTTGACTAAAATAAATAAAGAACCTGTTACTCCAAAAGTTATACAGCTATTCAATCCGAAAAAGACATCCTAGTGTCGCTCACAGTCAAAAAACTTCCTAAAAAATACAAATCTTTTTAACTAACGACTTGTTTTCAGGAGGAATAGCCATTTAATTTCGAACCACACAAAATCTCAATATTGCTCAATTTCCAAATGTTTGACAAAATAATTAGCACACTGTTACTTCCAAAGGTATAAATAGCTATTATAAATCCGAAGACACTACAGTATTCACACAAAAAGCTTTCTAAAAATATTAATATCACTTTTCTACGATTGTTATTTCAGGAGGAATAGTGACATTATATGTTAGATACAAATCCAAAAATTTAAAATTTCAACATTTTGACAAAAATCAAAATAAATTAAGAACCTGTTACCCCAAAAGTATAACAGCTATTAAAAATCCGAAGACACATTAGTAATTCCTCACACAAAACCTTCTATAATTCAAAATCACTTTTAACGCGACTTGTTTTCAGGAGGACTATCGATTTATATGTTCCTCGAACCACAAAAATCCAAAAAGATTTACAAATTTCCAAAACATATTGACAAAAAAATTAAGAACCTGTTACTAGAAAAAGATAACAGCTATTACAATCCGAAGACACCCTAGTGTTCCTCACAAAAAACCCTTTCTAAAAATATAAAAATCTTTTTTTACTACGGACATATTTTTCAGGAGGAATAGCCATTTATATGTTCGAACCGACAAACAATCCAAATTTTCCAAATCTTCCAACATTTGGAATCAAAATAAATTAAGAACTGTTACTCTTCCAAGTATAGACAGCTATTTACAAATCCGAGACACCTATGGTGTTCCCTCACACGAAACCCTTTCAAAAAATATAATAATCATTTGCTTAACTTGAAATTAGGTAACAATAGCCATTTATATGTTCGAACCACAAGAATCCAAAATTTACAATTTCAGCAACATTTTTGACATAAAATATTAAGACCTTTACTGCAAAAGTATAACAGCTAATTAAAATCGAAGACACCCTATGTTTCCTCACAATACAAAAAACCTTCTTAAAAATCAAATCCTTTTCTACGACTGTATTTCAGGAGGATAGCCATTTAATATTCAGCACCATCAAAAATCTCAAAAATTTACAAATTTCAACATTTTGACAAAAATAAAATAAGAACCTGTTACTCAAAAGTATACAGCTATTACAAATCGAAGACACCATGAATTCCTCACACAAAAAACTTTCTAAAAATATCATAAAATTGACTAACCTCGGTAATGTTATAGAGGAATAGCATTTATAATGTTCGACACCACAAAAATCCAAAATTTACAAATTTCAACCATTTTCCAAAACAGATGATTATTGGCATAAATGCAACAGGAAATGATGATGCTAATATTTCGCAGATGGAAATTTAGCTATCCCGCCCGCAAACTGTATATGAAAGATCAGCAATGACGTAAAATTTTTTTTTTTTTTTTCATCCGAATCCGTTTTCATAAGTTTGAAAATTTAGAGGTAAATAAAACCGTTCCTGACTTTATTCAAAAATAATCATTAACAAATTATCAAATACAACGTACTGTATATACAATTTTATTAACAAATAGATCTTTTAGCTATAATGTTGCGTAAACTTTCATAATAATTTGCTTATAGCCTTTATAATTAAATACTAACAATTTTGATATATTAAAAGAATAAAAAAACACATGCCAGTTTTTCTCCATAAACTGAGCACCATAACAAAAAAAAAAACATAATGATTGAGTGCCAATAATCTATAATTCAGATCAAGACAGCGAGAAATATTATTAGAGATACAACCCCAATCCACAATTAAATTTACAAAAATATCATCAAGTTATGGTGTTAGCTGTGAAACGTTCTCTTTGCTTTGTCTCAAAACCGTGTTTATTTACACTTACAAGTGATCTCCTCTGCATTTACACCCTTCAACCAGAGTACTAACACCTCAAAATACACAAACGTCTAGGTGAACACCTGGCGCAAAACTCAAGAACTACACAATGGATACGATAAGGGTCTTATGGTAACTTAATCTAACGAAAGAACACCGAATTGGATTTAAAGTAGCACATATAATATCCAAAAACAGTTGTGCTCCCCAATCCACAAACACAGTTCACCACTGCAATTACTACAAAACAAAGCCTCCACTAATTTCTAGTGAGACGTTACCATGACATAACTATTGAGAATATCCTGTCCACACTGAAGAGTGTGCACTCTACAGAATACTTAAAACCAGCTCAGAGCATTTACACTTCGGAAACCGAACAGATTATTCCTAACCTGTGCGAAGAACGCAGGATAACAACTTACTCTACACCAACAAGCAAATTATATCATAAACTCAAAACATAAATCGCACCACACTTGCGCAAGTTACAGATATAATGCGAGAGAATAAAGAAAACACCGTATTTGCAACCTCACAACATACACTATTGAAGATTCCGTTCACCATTAAGGCTGACCGCTGAAATTACATGACATAGACGGTCAACGTAAGCGAATGTCTAAATAGACTCAGCTGAAAGAAGACATATGTGTTTATCAGATATACGTGCAGATCAATATACATTACATGTTCTATTAAAAAACACACACTCAAGAAATCTACGAGACATCATTAAAAGAAAACAACTAGATAGAATGACTACTACGAGTATACTAACTAGATCGGGCTTCACTAAGTTCTATAGGACGTACAGAAATTCATATTAATCTACCTTCAAAAACATGGAAGAAGTATTTTGCAGGATGAAACCACAAGAATTGTAATACCTACTGATAATATGAGCGGGAACCTTTACGTATCGATGTTTAATCTGAAGGTATTAACTGAGAAAACGAAGATATACCCAAAAACATCTGATAATGATCTAATGCATTGAGCAATAATTTGCAAAAGAATATTAACGAACTTTTCATTCACTAAATAGTTATAAAAAAAAAACAACCAAACTACATGTGTACAAATGTATGTTGAAGTAATTAAATATATTAATGTTATCGGCTTTATATAACAAACAACCTCTGTAAATAATATTCTAACCGCTTGTATATATTTCAATGATTACCCATTATATATATACTAAATATATAATAAATAGTATAGCAGACATATACATAAAACAATATATATAAGCGTATATACTATATTACATATTATATATATATATATATAATTTATTATATATAAATATATATATATTTATATAAATATTGGTAGTTAATGATTATTAAATTTCTAATGTATATAGGATAGTTTTTTTATCCTTATTTTTACTTTCTTAAATAAATATTACATGTATGTTAGAGTTTTACATAACGAAACTTGGCAGGTTGAAAAAAACATGTTTTTTTCAGTTTTTAAAACCAAAAAGCGATAAATAATTCTCGGCAAACACATACGAGGTCAATATAAGAGATACAGCGATTACTCGTCATCGAAGAAGGTAAACAATTTCTTTTACCTGATCAAAGGATCTTATCGATCCAGCCATGTTTCAGTTTGACATATATTTTATAAAAATAAACTTGCATATTGATTCTGTATATCTGGAAATATTTTGACGCTGTATTAGGCTTAAATCGCTGTTGATCAAAAAGGTTCCCTAAATTTAGGCCTAAATTTAGGCCTAACGTAGTTTATGCACCAATTTACAGGAAAAGGTAGTTTGAAATATATTTTGACCTGGATTAGGCCTAAATCGCCCCGGGAAAAAGTCGTATCCTAATTTAGGGCTAAAGTAGTTATTACAACCATTTTACAGAGAGAGGTCAGCTTCGTATCTTTAACGAGTGCGGGTTGTTGTTTTCTCGTGTTGGATTGGTCATGTACATAGATAATAATAAAGAAAATCAAATTATTCTAAAACTTGTGAAATTTTTAAATTACCATCGAGCGAATAATATAAATGTAAGTGAAAATTGTTATTTTTAATAAAAACTTAGAATGATTTTATACAATATCATGTTATGTTTAGCAGAGAGAATTATTTTGTTTTTTTTACTTATTACCATCGCTAAAGCTGATGTAAAGAATAAGTCATAGAACAAACGTGGCATACGCTTGGGTGTAGGGGTGGCTAGGGGTGACTTACGATTTCTGATTTATTAGCTTTAGGTACGAAAATATATGTTTTTTAATAATTTAAAAATTTTTATAAAAGATTTTAAAACTTGTTAGTTTAATAATTTATAACAAATGTATTAACAGTTTAATATAAATTCTTTGTTAACGATATATTGATTTATTATACAAAGATTTAAGAAAGTTTTCAAATTTTTTCGTTATATTTGAATGAGTAATATAATGTACGTGTTTAATTAAAAATAAATGTTTTATAATTATACGTTATATGTGTAAGTGAGTGATGGTGTTGTGGGCTGTGTAGTGGAGTGTGCGTGTGGTGTTGATGGGTGTGTGTGTGGTGTGTAAGTATTCGTGTGTGTGTACAGTAAATCTAGTGTGTGTAAGTAATATGTGTGTGTAAGTAATTGTGTTGTGTGTGTGTAAGTAATCTGTGTGTGCGATGTAGTACTGTTGTGAGTGTAAGTAACTTGTGGTGTGGTAAGTAAATCTGTGTGTGTGTAAGTAAATCTGTGTGAGTGTACGTGAAACTGTGTAACAGTAAATCTGTGTGTTGTGTGTTAAGTGTAAATGATAAGTGTTCATGGGTAATGTAAAGTGCCATAGGTGATGTGTGTATAAGCGTCATAGTGAATGTGTGTATAAGTGTAGTGTGTGTAGTTTTAGTGTGTGTGGTGTGTGTGTGTGTGTGTGGTGCGGGGTGTGTGTATGTGTGTTCTAATAATAATAACAAAGGCATGAGTAATAAATATAGTAATAAATATAATAATAAAAATTACTAAAAATAAGGAAATATAAAAGATAAAATAAAAGAATATAAGCGAATGAATAAAAAGAAATAAACAAATAAATAATACTTTAATTAAGTAAAATAATAATAAAATAAAAAGAATAAAAACATGGAATAAAAGTTAATTAAACAATATAAAGAAAACATAATGTTAATAAATTATGAGTTAAAAAACAGTAAGCAGAAAGTTAAAAACAGTAAGCAGAAAGTTAAAACAGTAAAGCAGAAAGTTAAAGCAGTAAAGGCAGAAAGTTAAAGCAGTAAAGCAGAAAGTTAAAGGAGTAAACAGTAAAACAAAAGCATACTATCCCCCTTGTTGCTAAGCATTTGATTTACTGATTATACTGATTTACTGCTTTAAAGGTATGTAATGTTAATAATATAGGCTGAGTTAAAGCAGTAAAAATATGAGTAAAGAGTAAAACATGAGTTAAAGCAGTAAGCAGTAAAACAAAGCATACTAACCCCTTGTTGCTAGGTAACACTCTATTGATTTACTGATTTACTGTTAAAATTTGTAATGTTTAATAAATATATGAGTTAACGCAGTAAAAAATATGAGTTAAAGCAGTAAACATGAGTTAAATAAGAGTAAAACTATTTAATGAAAGTAAAGCAGTAACAACAAAAGCATTCACATATGTTGGGTTAGGTCACCCATCATGATTTACTGATTTATGGCTTTAAGTTATGTAATGTTAATGTTTTTAATAAATTTCGTAAGTTGTAGTAAAAAAAAGATATATATCAGGCACTCTGATTTTTTTCTTCTTACATACAATTTTTAAAATTTAATAACATTAAGAAGTCTTAAGTAAAAAAATACTAAAAGATGTTGTAATGAGTTACGTTTTAGGTTCGGCGAAACTGTTTTTAATAAAATGTTTAGTAAATGAATAAATGAATGACTATAGTATATTTGAAAAGAAATTCTTTGAAATGTTTAGTATGAAATAAAATGCATTTTTAGTATATATATTTTTCATTCCGCAGGAATATTGCGCCTGCGAGCGCACGCGGCGGGCGGGAAGCGGAAATATTGCGCCTGCGGGGCACGCGGCGGGGGGTGCGGAAATATTGCGCTGCGGGCGCACGCGGCGGGCGGGAACGCGGCGGGCGGGGAGGCGGCGGGACGCGGCGGATCGCACCTGCCGGTGCGGGGCTGGTTGTCTTTGCGCGGAGGGCGCATGCGGCGCCCTGGTGTTCCATTAGAACTAGGGGAAGACATCTAATTATTAAGTCTGTATCTATGATGTGGCGTAGTTAGATGAGCCGATCAAAGGTGATTCCATCAAAGATTTATCAATATAGATGGTATCAAGATGACGTCATCAAAGATGAGTCATCAAAGATTAACCTTTCAAAGATGAGGCATCAATGCTGAGGCATTTATGCTAGGGCATCAAAGTTGAGGCATAAAAGTTGAGGCATCAAAATTAAGTCATCAGTGTAAGTGTTTCTGTGTGTGGGTGTGAGTGTGTGTATATGGTTTATGTAAGTGCCATAGTGATGTATAAGTTGTCATAGTGCAATGTGTGTATAAGTGTCGTAGTGGTATGATGTGGTATAAGTGTAGAAAAAGCTACTCATAGTAGGAGCATCCATAGCATTGTAATATACACCAATCGAATCGCTGCATCTTATAACTAGGGGTAGACCCGATATTAGGGCTATTCTAAGGCTCGGGGAGGGCTAGAATAGGCTTGAAAAAAGTGGCACTCAGTTGGCGTATGTGGCTCACTTGCATTGTGGCACTCAACTTGGCATTTGGCACTTCACTTGTGCACTCATTGGCACTCATGGATCACTTGCACTTCGCTGGCAACTACACTGGACTCATAGAATAATCATAGAACCTAATAGAACATCCCTAGGTAATTTCTTACTGGTTGATTGGGAACGCATCAAGCCATCAGTTATGTGGGTCAAATTGACCCATGGTATAATGGAGGGTCAGGCATGAATTATCAAAGGTTGTGGGGCCTTGTTAGGCTGGTATAAGTGTAGCTAGGTGAAGGTTGGGTGGAGTCTAGGTGTAGGGCTAGGTGAAGGCTGCGTGGAGGCTAGGTGTAGGTGTAGGCTGAAGCTCGGTGGGATGGCTAGTGAAGCTGGGTGGAGGCTGGTGTAGGTGTAGGCTAGTAGAGGCTGGGTGGAGGCATAGGTGTAGGGTGTAGGCTAGGTAAGGCTGGGTGGAAGTCTAGGTGTAGGTGTGGTAGTGCGAGGCTGGGATGTAGGCTATGATGGTAGGCGGGGTGTAGGCTATGTGGAGGCTGGTTGTAGGCTATGTGTAGGCTAGGTGAAGGATGGGTGGAGGCTAGGTGTAGGTTAGGTCTAGGTGAAGGCTAAGGTGTAGGTGTAGGTGAAGCTGGGTGGAGTCTAGGTGTAGGTGTAGAGTATGTGGAGGCTGGGTGTAGGCTATGTGTGGGCTGGGTGTAGGCTATGTGGAGGCTGGGTGTAGGCTAAGTGTAGGCTGGGTGTAGGCTATGTGTAGGCTTGTGTAGGCTATGTGGAGGATGGGTGTAGGCTAGGTGTGTGGTGTGTGTGTGGTGTGTGTGTGTGTGTGGGTGTGATGTGTGTGTGTCGGTGTGTGCGGCGCCCGCGTGTGTAGAGTTCCCGAATATTAAAAGATAGGGCTAAGCCCTAAAGGGTGGAAAAATTGGGTGGGCCAAAATTGACCCATGGATGACCAAAGGTTTGGTCGAAAAATTACGGTGGGACATGTACAACGGTTGCTGGCGCAACCGTTTGGCGCAACTTCTTCGAAGGGTTGCAAAATTAGGGTTGCGAAAATTAGGGTTGCCCAAAAAATTGGGTTCTCAAAATTAGGGTTTCAAAAATTAGGGTTTCAAAAAAATTAGGGTTTCAAAAAATTAGGGTTTCCAAAAATTGGGTTTGCCGAAAAATACTCGTGGCCAAAAATGACCCGGAAGACCAAGGGTTGGGCGAAAAAAGGTGCGCAAAAAGGTCAAGGCCCAAAAAGGGTCAAGGGAGGTAAAAATTTGGGCCCAAAAAGGTCAAGCCCAAAAAGGTAAGGTCAAAAAGGTCAAGGGCAGGGTTTTTATATAATAATGGGGGGGGTAGGGGTAGGGGGGTTTTTTTTTTTTTTTTTTTCGTTTATTTTTTTTTTGGGGGGGGGGGGGGGGGGGGGTTTTTTTTTTTTTTTGTGGTTTTTGGGGTTTGGGTTTTTGGGCGAGCAATATGACTCCTACACTACCTAATCTTTCTACTTTTCATAAAAGACCTTCTCTATTGCTTCATCAATATAACTCTATGCGGACGACTTCACCTTTCTTATACCCCTCATTCGATAGACGTCTTTTCAACAACATAGCTCACCCTTGGTTACCCTTGGATAACTACATCTGATTTTCTCGATTTCTTGAGGAATTAAGACAGGTGGTTTTGGTACAACAAAAGCTCATTTCCATCATCTTCACTCACATAATCTTCCTCTCCAGCTACAACATCTTCTTCGAAAACATGATCAAACCTTCGTCTGTTTCTGTTAATATTTTTGGTATTCATTTTTCTCGTGACTATCTCATATTTTACTATGCACTCTGACTCAGACAAAACAGCTATGTTCAACCTTGCATGTACTCACTGGTAAAGTCTGGAACAGCACTCTCATTATCTATTTTCAAAACTACTTATGACATCTTGCTGCGTGTTTATAAGCCGTACGTATATTTTAATTTTGTAACTCACAGAAAGCTAAAATTGTTGTTCTCAATTCCAGAAGCTATTTTTCTCTTGCAAAGGTGTAAAGATAATATAATTATAATATATATATATTATATATATATATATTATATATATATATATTATATATAATATAATTTTTTTATTATTCTAATAACACTTCCATATATATATATATAAATATATTTTTTCTTATAATATATCTATTTAGATTGGACTCTCGATTCACAAATATTAAAATAATTAATTGCATTCGCACCTCGGAAACACGAAAGCGATTAGAAATGTTCTAAGGAATTGTTAGAAAATTTAAAAATTTTGTGAGAAATTGATAAATGAGCTGACTAGTTGCCTTCTCAAGGTAGTGACAGTAATTTTGAGTCAGAATCGAAATCTAGCAATATATTAATACTGATAGGCTCGTACTTGTGAGTATAATCGCTCGAAATCACTGTTGAAGCATTCGCAATGGTATCTTTCGTGTGGTTTGGAGATTATGTTAATTGTTTTCCATGGCAACGCACCGTACACTTTGCAATCGTAATTATTTCTTGGAAAGGAAGAATGACTCAGTGTTAAGAGCTATCTGGCAACAAGGAAAAGAGTCAAGAAGTAAGGTCCCTTCCAGCTTTAAGGAACGAAACTCAGATTAATCTTGAACTAATATAAAATACTAGTGATTGGACGATGATGAAATTTTGACGACGATGACGATTATAGTAATTTTGAACGATGACGATGATTAATTGAAAAAGTATATTTTAAAAATTCTCTCTCTCTCTCTCTCTCTTCTCTCGTCTCTCTATATTATATATATATATATATAGTATATATTATATATATATCTATATATATATATATATATATAATAATATATTATATATATATATATATATATATATATATATTATATATATATATATAATATTCTATATATATATAATATATATATATAATATATATATATAATATATATATAGGTTTTAGACAAGGGGGTCCAGGGGTTCGACCCCCTCAAAATTATTTAGCGATGAAAATATTTTAGATTCCTTAAGTCTCTATAATATATAATAATAATAATAATAATATAATATAATAATAATAATAATAAAATAATTAATATAATAAAATAATAATAATAAATAATATAATAATAATAATAATAATTATAATAATTATAATAATAATAATATATTTTTATAATATAATTAATATAATCAATAAATAATATAATAATATATATATAATAATAATAATATTATCAATAACGTCTTGTGGCGTAGGGAGGTTGAATCGCGCCGATTCATGAGAAGAGGGTTGGTTCAATCCTCCGGGAGCAGTTAGAAGTTTTATCTTCCTGGAGGAAAAAATTAAAACTTGACTGGCGACCGTTGTAGCGCTGGTTTGATAGCGGCCTTTAAAGTTTGATTTACGTGTATCCGTGTTACCCTCTGAAACGGGGATAAAGCGTTAAATGAAGTTTTTTTATTAATATTAATATAATAATAATATACATATATAATAATAATATAAAATAAATATAATAATATAATAACAATATATAATTATAATAGTTAATAATGAATGAAAAGTTATATAATTATGACATGAGGAGACATGTTTGAGGTCCGTATCGATTTCTTAGGTCAAGTGGCAATGGGCATATATTATAAAATATTTTTAGACAAGGGGATTATATAATGTAAGGTTTCCAAGGTTTAAGATGATATTGGCTAATTAAGTAAGGAAATGATGGACTTTCTATGCGTCTTGCAAAAACATCTCTAGCCCAACTTCTGTAAATTGCCTTTACCTCCTTTTATTTGATTGTGATTCGTCTTGCTAATTATCAATCTGAAAAGGCAATCTCTTTCGCCAGCTTCCTATTATTACTTAAACTGCAACCCTGGACGATCCTTGTTCCTTCCTCTTCCTTCTCCTCTCTCTCAGGTGTCTATGCTTTGCCTGTGATTACATTTGGTCGTGTGCATGGGCTGAAATCTATAAACGTTAGAAAGGCGGGTGGGGCGCCGGATTTGGTTCTCCGAGTTCTTGAGGAGTGTTGCTTCCGTGTATCCCCCTCGTTCAACTTCACTCTCTATGTTAATAGCACTTTCAATCAGTGTTGGAAGCTCATAGTTTATACTTTCAATTGATATTCATATTAAGATTGTTGAAACCTTCTCAACTTCGCTTCTTAGATCATCTGGAACTCATTCGGTCGCACAGTAGAGCTTTTCGGGCTCGAGTCTACTGGGCGATATTACTTTCCTATCTACGATTTATGGTTTTTCGCTCTTAGGAAATACAGGGAGACTTGCGTGGTGGCGCTTGATATACCCAAAGCATTTGACCGATGGCACGCGTCACTGCTCGCTCTCCAAGCTCCCCTCCTTATGGTTTCCTCCTTCTTTTGCTTACTTATATTTAGCTTTCTTTCAAATTGCTCAATGTCGGCTGTTGTTGTTGTTGATGGGGGGATTTCTTCTTCTTTTTCTTTCATAGTGCTGTTTCATAAGGTTCTGTCTTATCTCCTCTTTTATTCTTACTTTTCACTAATGATCCTTCTCACTTCACTTAAATCTATCCATTCATATGCGATGACTCGACCCTTTATTCTTCAACTCATATCATTTCTGCTCCCTCTTTTACTTCACTTTTTAATTATTCATCTTTCGTATTCTATTCTCGTTTCTTGGTTTCTTAGGGGCGTCTCAACTTGATGAAATATCAATTCTTTAAAACCCAACTTTACAAATCTCCTTTCAAACCTTCTAACTTTCTATTTTTTCGACGGTTATTCTCGGTCTTCCTGTTGACATATAATTCTTGGGCCTTAACATAAACAAAAAATGATATGGGAAACCTCACAATCAAAAGGTTCGCTTAGGAGGGCGACTCAAAGAATCTGGAAGTTTCTGTTTAGATGAGATTTATTTTTCTCTTCTCCAGTTGCTCAGCTATACAAGGTCTCATCCACCCTTGTTAGAGTATTGCTCTCATATCTGGGGTGGGAACTGGTTTACCCCAGCTTTCTGGATAGAGTCGAGTCAGCGCCAAAAGGGTTATAACTGTTCTGTACTTTACTTTCCAGTTCCCTTGACCTCTATCTTTGGCTGCGCGTGCGGTGCTATACTTACTCTATCTATAGGTAGCAGGGCAGGTGGCGAGGGGATTATCACTCGCGTACACAATTCAACGCTCGTACGAGGGGTGGCTGTATCTGCGCAAAGAGTTACTGTGCTACATTGGTACTCCAAGGCTTAGTTTGTTGTGGTGCTTCCTTCTTTTCCACCACCTATGTTCTGTGGAATTCTCATTCCTCCTTCTGATTTACCTGCTAATTATCTCAACTTAAAGCATGTGTCTGTGCCATGATGAAATTTTGAAAGCAGCTAGAGGGTGACTTTTTGGCGTATACACCCTCTTGAATAGGGCTCTGCCCGTGAGGTGGTGGTGAGAATGTAAAAAAAACAATTCTTGGGCTGGGAAGATATAAGCAAATGAACTAAATTACCTAATAACCCCACCAAAATATTCAAATTATCCAAAAATCGCTGTCTTCAACATTACACTCAGAATGGACAAAAATGTCGAACCAACAGATTTTGACCATTTTCCAAACTTAAATTATAAACTTTAGAATTCTAAGTACTTATAACCAAATTACCAATATAGCTATTCTACCACAAGTCTCATAGAATTGCAAATCCTATTGTCCTCTTCATTCTTTCATACATCACAAGAAAATTTCACACCAACATTTCACCATTTTCTTTCATTTTGTTCAGTCACGAGGCAATCAATTTGCTTATCTAACAATAACATCCATCACACTCTCTCTCCTTCTCTAACATTTATTCTCTAAACTTCCATGTACCCATACGATTTCTACATTTTCGCCGAAAGATAGAATCCGCTTACGGCGATCAGACTTTCTCACGAAGGCATGCCTTAGGTTCATTGCAAAAGATAAATGGTAGTGGAGCAGCAACTAACTACCACGTCCTTAGTCGCTTTCATACGAACAACGCAGGACATAACGATGTGGGCAATTTTTTCCACATAGGGAGGGATATAAGGAATAGGATGTCTGTAAGATGTTGCTGTTGTCTAGAGAGGGGTGTGGATATAAAGTAATGTATAATAATGATTGTGG
>JABUQX010077730.1:0-20000 GCA_015478945.1 Trachelipus rathkii
TTCAGGAACGGCCCAGCTTTTGGTCTTTGGGTGTCTGCGGGGTTCCTCCGACATTCTCCTTCCGGGTATGAAACGTCCTCCTTCTGTCCCCCGTCGGTTCTGTCGAGCCCCAATAAAAAATTTTAATTGTGGAAATAATTTTTTTGTTTTTTTTTTAATTCTTTGCATCACGAAAATAAATAGAACATAAATAAAAAAAAAAAAAAAAAAAAAATATTTCAAATACCAATTTGGGGGCTCGAGCCAACGGGGCGACAGAGGGGGGGACGTTTTCATACCCCGGAGGGGGTGGTCGAGGACACCTCCGGAAAACCCAATTTTGTAACTCCATAGAGCGGGGCTTATTCGGAGACCATCTCCCGGAGGGGGAGATTAGTCCGAGACGCGTGTCCATTGCGGATATTACGAGGAACTATAATATAGGCGAGTGAGCAGTCCGTTTGCTCAATTCTTTGAGCAGGTTGTGTTTATTGTGCCTAGTCGTATATATAAATAAAAAAAATTTATTATTACTTCCACAAATATCATTTTATGAGCTATTACATTTAATTTAACTGATCTCACCCGCTGTGTGATCATCTTGGTAAGCCCAGTTATGGTATAAAATAATATTTTTAAAAATATAAATTCCGATACATATAAGTGCAAAATAATTAATAAAACAAAAAAAAAAAAAATAAAATAAAATAAAAAAATTAATAAAAAACATACTCACATCCTATAAGAATTTTACGGGCTGATATCCAATGATCAATAAGCTATTTGTTTTACTGTAGGATTGCCAGTTCTACTAGATTAATAGTTACTATTACTGTGAGCATTAAAAAAAATCTGACCATCTATATACTTATACGTATATTAAATATATATATTCTGTGTATATATCTTTTATTAATATATATATATTCATTATAGAATATATAATTATTGCGAGTACTTCAAATTTATTAATCAATGAACTAACTATATATTATTATGATTGTTGCTGCATTTGACACAAAGAACCGAGAGTATACTGACATACCGAATATCGGGCTGAAGAATCACTCTAAAAGTATTCGGTAAACCGAATAGTTATTTCAAAGTTGGTCCCTCAATTAGGGAAAAATAAAGAAACTTACACTGGTCAACATACAAAAAATTGTGATAATATTTTATTTCTATGGATGGACTTATTTATGCAGATATACTAGTAATTTGGACGGTGCTGATTCATATATATTCTTCCGGATTTGCTAGTATACATCGTTTCGATGCATATGGATCCCTATTTTTGCATATTCCTATAGGAATGATATAAATTCATTGTGCGCCAACTACGTAGGACTGTACAGAGTGTATCTTTTGACCGCATATATTGACAGTAGCAGCAAGTTTAACTGCGGTTTGGATATGTCGGGAAGCATGGTAGTTAATCTTTTTTAAGTAGGTTCTACATGGTATGGATGCCAATGAGACCTGGATAGAACGTATAATCATCACATTAGCTGAAAGTGTCATATTCGTGATTTATGAGTACGTGCAATCTCGTGTTATCAGGGCTTGAAATGAACGATCTTGTATGAAGATTGTATTTTTTGCCGAAGTTTATACTGAATGCCTGTTGGCTTCGAGGTTGCTGAAAATGGACTACTGGTGACTATGGGACACTCAAAGAGTAACATTTTTAACCTTAACATGTAAAGCAGAGATGAGGAGGCTCTTCAGTCAGATGGTAAAGCTTTGTATATTGAGCAGTGCGAGTAGCAGGCCTACTAGACTTTGACGCTTAATTGTGGTGACTCCAGGACGTAAGCGATCAGGTAGTAGGGCTGACTGTTTTATGTGACACTTATCCAAGAGCAGTTTAAAGTGTGTGGTGTTACACAATGGCAAGAGGTTTGTTTCGGTCCAGTAAAGGGTACTCAGGTAACGGATTGAGAGAGGTATTGTAAATTAATCAATACATGTTTGGAAGAGGCTACAAATATAAAGGTTAATGTGAGATGGTTCGATATGCGTCGACCTCAAATGGTAAACATTTTGCTGGTCAAGCAAGCAATTCACCATATATTTCTGCTTCCTGTGAATTGGACAGCCGGGCGGGACAAGATCATGACAAAAGAAGAATGGGCCACCGAGTAAACTTGGATGCCAGGTGACAGGAACATCATACGTTGACCACTTGTAACAGGAGAAAACATATCTTACTTCACTAAACATAAAATTGGTTTCTGATGAAAACAATTTGATGAAGGCCTGGACGATGGATGGTGAAATGCTTACCACGTATATTAAATGCTAATCGTTTCCTGGTTGAGTTGACGGAAGAATAGAAAGCGTGGGATTTTTAGGGCCCACAATAAGTGACACTCCTGCGTGATAGCTGGCCATTTGGATAAACAACAATGACTGTGTTGAGGCAAGAGATGGAATGCTTTTTTATCAGATATAGCACAGAATTTGATTTATTTTAATATGCTTAAACCGGTATATATTATATTATATAGTAATATATATTAATATTATATATTGATATATATATATTATACTAATATTATATAATAATATATAATTTATTATATATATTTACATTTAGGGATAAAGGAGTCGAAAGAAAAAATAGATTCGATCGACTCGACTCCCAGAGTCGATTTTTAAAAACAACCGATGCCCGACTACCCGACTGACCCAGAAAGTCGATTTTGGAAACACCGCTTTCGAATCCGACAAAGACATCATTACCAAAACCACGAAAATAAATTTCGCAATTTAAAACATAAAAGTAATAAGACAAAATATAGAAAAATATATTATAATTGAAAGTTATAAAATTTTAATATTTAATAATAAAATAAATTAATAATATATTAATATATATAATAATATAATAATAATAATAAATAAACAATAATAATTAATAATACTCCTAATAATAATATACTATAATAAAATATTATTATTATCATTATATTGATTTTGACTTATTATTATGTATTATTTTATTATGGTATTATTATTTATTTTATTATTATTATTTATTATTTATTATTATTATTATTATTATATAATGATAATATAATAATAATATATATATATTATATATTATATAGCACATACAGTATACATATCTCAATATATATATATATATCTAACTATATCTATATTTATATATTTGGGTATAAGTCTAGATATTTTTTATGTTTTGTATAATAATATTTAATATTATATAAATATATATAAAAGATCAGCTCCGAAAGGCATCATGCTCAATTTTTAATAATGAATAATAATAAGGATTCATAATGATAATTACATAGAACAATAATATAATAATTTACATAATAATATAATAATATTAATATTGTAATAATAATATAATTAATTTTAATTTTAATTTTAATATTAATATTATTGGAATTACTTTTATTATTATTATTATTATTATATATTATTTTTATTATTATTATTATTTATTATATTCTATATATTATTATATATTATTATTTTATTATTATTAAATTGATGCATGATGTTTCGGAGGGCTGAGCATATCATATATATATATATAAACTCATGTTATAATTATATTATATATATTTATATATATTATATATTTACTAATATATATATATATATTATATATTATATTATATATATAATGTGTGTGAAAATTCAGTTTAAACCACAAATTTCAATACATATCTCAAAAACACTAAAGCTACCGGGAAAGGAATACATTGCTGGAATGCGCTGGTTCAATTTTAGTGCGTAAAAAAAAAAAAAAGAACAATATAATATATAATATAGTATATAGTTATAATATATATATATATAGTATAAGTATATATATTTATATATAATATATATATAATATAATATAATATATAATATATTGTATAATATATATATATATATATTATTATCTCAAAAACTAAATAGCTACAGCGAAAAGTAATTACATTTTTGGAATCCTGTTAAAAATTTTAGGTAGGGAAATGTAAAAAAAAATAAAAAATAAAAAAAATTATTGTTTAATTATAGTAATAGGATTAGAGAGCCTATTTTAGAGACTTTTTATTGGTTCTCTTAAAATAAATAGACTTTCTACTATTAATATTTTTGCTGTATTTTTTAACTAAAGAAATAACCCTAAGGGTTACGCCGACTGGCAGGAGTCGGGGTTTCTCGGCCTTCCGGGGAACTACGGTTAGGACTTTCCCCCCTCCGGGGAGAGTCTTCGGAAACCCCGCTCTTTGGTATTTGGGTGTAGCGGGGTTCCTCCGCCCTCCCTACGGGGGTTTGGAAAACGTCCCCTGTGTTCCCGTTGGCTCGAGCCCCTACATTGCGTGTAATATATATATATATATATATATATATATATATTATAATTATATTATATATAATATATAATATATATATATATAGTATACATATTTATATTAATATATATAAATATATAGTATATTTATATTATAAATAAATATAGTTATATATATATATATATATTTATATATATATATATATATTATATATATAAATATATTATATATATATTATATATTTTAGATATATATAATAATATATTTTTTATAATAAGATATATAATAATAATATCTATAATATATATATATATTCTATATATATATTATATATTATATAATAATAATATATATATATTATAATAATATGGACTAATTACTTAACACACTAGAAAACGGGAGCATACGGATCAAAAACATTTATTTATCAGTAGCATCTATGAATACATAAATAGATTGTTCTAGTTTCGAAAGGGGTCGAAATGAACTTTTGTTTTATTTTTTAGTTCTCTTTTTAACCTGTTTTCTTGTGACGAAATTAGATGGTTAGGTTAGAGTCAGGGTCAGGTCAGGTCAGGTCGGCAAAAAAATTTCATTTCAACCTATAAAACATCTATTTATGTATCTTAGAGGCTACCTGTGAAATTTTTTTTGGATCCAACACGAGCTCCCGTTCCGTGTGGCGTTAAGTAACTTTTTATCAAATATATTTAATATATATATATATATATATAATTTATATATTATATATAATAGTAATATATAAGTTATTATATATATATATATATAATATATATATATAATATATTATATATATTGATATATTTTAAATTATATTATATATATTTAATATATAACTATATATATTATATATAGTAATATATATATATATATAATTAGATTATGATAAATAAATAGATGTTATAGGTAATATAATAGTATATAATATAAAATAATAATAATATATTTATATAATATATATATAGTATATATTATAATATTTTATTAATATATATTATATATAAATTATTAATAATATATTTATATAAATTTTTATTTATATATATATTGTGGGCAACGGGTCTGGTTTAGCCGGTATAAATGTATGTTTAAAAAAAAACTATTAATGCTACGTAAAAAGGAAACATGGCTGGACTGCTGGTCCAAGTTTGCCATGAAATGTAAAAAAAAGAAGAGGAAAAAAAAAAAAAAAAAAAAAAAAAAAAAAAAAAAATCAAAAAAAAAAAAATAAATCAAAAAGGAATAAATTTTTGGATAATCTGGGTAAAAATTCACATAAGAAAATGTAAAAAAACAAAAATATTAGTAGTTAATAATTATAGTAATTGATTAGAAGGCCTATTAGAGACTTTTTATTGGTTTCTTCGTTAAAATAATGACTTTCTATTAATTTTTATACGGACAAACTAGGAGGGCTTCGAGGAGCCGAGGGGAAAAGGGGGGGACGTTTTCCATACCCCGTAGGGGAGGGGCGGAGGAACCCCCGCGACACCCAAATACCAAAGAGGTGGGTTCCGGATACCCTGCCCGCGGAGGGGGGGAATTAGTCTCTACCCGTAGTTACCGGAAGTGCCGAAGACCTCAGAGACTCCTGCATCGGCGGTATACCTTGGGGTATTTTTAGTTAAAAAAAAAAAGAAGAATTTAAAAAGAAATTTTCTATTTATTTTTAACTATTAAAATTTGAATATATAAATAAGTTGAAATGGTAAAAGATATATATTTTAACTATAATATTATATTATATTTTTTTATTTTTTTTATACATTTTCTATATGTGAAATTAATACACAGATTCAAAAATGTATTCATTTTTGCTGTAGTATTGTAGTTTTTTGAGATATAATTTTTTTATTTATTTTTTTATTTTTTTTTATTTTTTTTTTTTGTTTACATTTCCCAGGGTGCAAAAACTATTGGACCATTTCATTTCCATAGCAATGTGATTTTAGCCAGTGTTTACTGTAGAATTAATAAGTATTTAGATACTGTGAGGCTATAAACAGACGCTGACTATGGCCAGCATTTGATATATCGTACATATGTATATAAAAACTAATTTAATTATGCCAGTATAAAAGAGAATATACATTGCTGGAATAACTGGTCCAAAAGTTTGCCACAGGACATAGTAATAAAAAAATTAAATAAAAAAAAAAAAAAAAAAAAAAATATTTCTTAAAAACTACAATAGCTACAGCAAAAGGAATACATTTTTGGTTAATTCTGGTAAAATTTCACATAAGAAAATGTAAAAAATATAATATAAAAAAAAAATTTTTTTTATTGGTTTAATTAAATATAGTAATATGATTCAGAAGGCTATTAGATACTTTTATTGGTTTCTCGATAAAATAAATAGGCTTTCTATTAAATTTTGGCTTTATCGGCCATAGGGGGCTCGAGCCGACGGGGAACATAGGGGTGACGTTTTCCATACCGTAGGGGAGGGGCGGAGGAACCCCCCTGACACCCCCAAATACCAAAGAGCGGGAGTTCCGGAGACGCTCCCGTGGGGGGAATTAGTCCTCTTCCTCGTAGTTCCCGGAATGCGAGAGACCCCGTACTCTCAGATCGGTGCGGTATCTTTTTGAACCATATAGGGTAAATTCTCAGTAAAAAATAAAAAAGCAAAATTTAATAGAAAGTCTATTTTTTTTTATCGAGAAACCAATAAAAGGTCTCTAAATAGGCCTTCTAATCATATGACTATAATACTTTATTAACATATATTTTTTATTATTATTATTATTTTTTACATTTTCTTATGTGAAATTTTACCAGGATTCAAAATGTATTCTTTTCCGCTCTAGCTATATGTGTAGTATTTTGGAATATATATTGATTTATTTTTTTTTTTTTTTTTTTTTTTTTTTTTTTTTTATTTTTTTTTTTTTTTTATAACATTTCCAAGGCAACTTTGACAAGCATTCCAGATGTATTCCGTTTTACTGTAGCATTAATTAGTTATTTTAAGATACTAGTGACGGTAATAGTAGAAGCTGACCTAATATATATATATATATATATATATATATTTATTATATTATTATATATATATATTTTATATATATATATTTATTATATATATTATATATTATATATATATATAATATATATTATAGAGAGAGAGAGAGAGGAGAGAGAGGAGAGAAGAGAGAGAGAGAGAAGAGAGAGATGCACGAGATAGCAATAAAGTTGCTATAGATGTCAGCACACTTAATTATAATTTAATTATTATTTTTATAATAATACTATATATATATATATATGTAATTTATATTATATGAAATTTTTTATATATAATATTTATTAAATTATTATTAATTATATTTTATATATTATTATATAATATATTTATTCTTATATATATTTTATATTATATATATATATTATATTATATAATAATATATATATATATATATTATTATATAAATCTAATTTCTTTAGCTTCTTTATTAATATATTTCTTATAAACACTTTACTGTTTTGGTGAGTAGTATATAGTAATCATATTGGGGGCGTACTCATTTGTAGTGGTAAATTTACTTACAGCAGACTAAACCTGTGGATTTTACTCTTATCTTTCTATGCTTAAATCTCATGGTGCTCCTCTCTCTCATTTGTCTCATCTCCGGTATACTCAAATATCTCTTATATTATCTCTGTCTATATGAATAGTAATCATAATAATTTACGTGAGTATACCCAATCACTAGATTTGATGTTCATATATAATTCGTATATCTTTTATATATCATATAATATTCCGTAATATTCTATTGATATTAGTTATTCACTATATTTAAGTCATTATTATATTATATCTTTATATAATTGGTAGTATGACTCACTATAATTATATTATTTTATATTATAAAATCAGTTTATTTTGACTCTAGCTTCTTGACTAACTTTTGTCTGAATATTACGATTAGTACAGTTCTTGTTAGTTCATCTCTCTGTGTAACCTCTAATTATTCGTAATATCGCACATAATCGAACTAGGGATCAGATATCAAGTAGAATTATCTATTTGTTGGATTAGCTGGATAACGATTTGCCTCTAACCTTAATTTTATAACCAGTTAAAAATAAATAACTTAAACTTATTACACAAATGTAAAATAAAAAATGTCGTCTTTTATAATAAAAAATTACGTTTTTCAAAATTTTTGTGTGAAAAGTTTATAAAAATTGTTTTGGGATTAAATAAGGAGTGTTTTTTTTTATCGACCGCGACTCCGACTTCCAGGACTGTTTTAGGATTAAATTCGACTCCCTGACTCCGGGACTACCGCTCATATCCTGACAAGAACGCTCTGAACTCCCGACTCCCCGACTCCGACTCCCGACTCCGACTCCATATCGTGATATATTTATATAGGTAAAGGCTGATGTTCATATATATATATAACTGTGAAATAATTCAGATATACAATGTATTTCAGTTTAGTCACTCAATATACAACATTTAAAATTTATAAGTTAATTATATTGTGTTACCCATACTTACAGATAATTATTAATTATGAATACTCGTGTACTTAAGTAACATGTAATTATGTCTACGAAAACATGATTCCCCCAAAATCTTTGGGATTAAGCCCTGTAATGGGCCTAAATAATGTTAATTTTAGACCTCAAGCTAGGTTAGATACAAAATGGCTTAAATCAGACCTTCGAAGCCTTTTGGAAAGTGATAATCTTCCTATATTTTATAACCAAATGGTAAAAGATGGAGAAGTTACTGGGCTCATTCTTCAGCGGATATTGAATTCAGCTGGAGCACTGCTAAATAAAGGTTAAGTGAAGTAAATTTGTTTTTGGTAATTCTGTAATCAAGAACATTTTTGCAATTTCTTTAAGATAACGACTATAAGTCAATACATCATATTTTTACAAGAATATTAAACGAGGATTCCATTCTTGCTGGCAGAGAGTTTGACGGTGATTACGTAGGTAAGGCAGTAAATTGAAAGACATAGAAGTACTTTACTTTAAATGTAGCTATATGAATTTTTTGTCTTTTTAATTATAGGTGAAGGAGGGCATTACTATTGTGGGATGAAAGTGCTTACATGCCCATGTTGTGATGGCATATGTGGTCCTCAAAGTGGATGTAACTGTGGACCATGTCAAAAATTAGAAAAGGAAGAAGCAGAAAGGTTGCAATCTTTGGCCAAAGACTCATCGCTCCATCTTTTTACATTATGGAGGCAGGGTAATTGGGGTATGCAGCAAATAGGATGACTTGACAAAAGTCGGTATTCAATCAATTTTGATGACAAAAGGCAAATTCATAGAAGAGGGGGAACTCATCCTGCCCATTTTTCATCGTATCAGCGCTTGAGGTAGACACAAAGTAAGTAAAAGATGTAGTTGGATGTTATGGGCTTGCCTTAACATATTTATGAATTTTAATTTAAGATGATTCATTTTAAATTTTATGAAATTAATATTAAGTCTTCATATCATTGTTAATTTCAGATAAAATAATGTAATGAGAAAAATGCTTCATTTTTTGAACAAGGATATTATAAAGAACCTTAAAAAATATTGTTGTATTATTATTACTCCATACTAAGTTTACCTTGCTTTATTTTATAATATTTTTAGGTATTTGATTGCCCATGAAAAAAGAACAAGACCACTACCATCTAGGCAGCTGAAGCAAATTGACTAAAACTAAAACCTCTCTCCATAGCGCTGTTGCATCAAAGCTGATATTGGAACAATAGGATCAAGTTCGGATAAATGGGCAGGTGGTCTAGCTAGAGTAGGCTCAAGACTGCTTTAAATTTTGCTTTCTCCTCTACGAAGAGCTTGGAGGTCAGGAGGAAGATGCTGATCTGTGTACAGAATGTAGGTAAAATACACACTATATACTCCTCCTATATATATAGTATATATATAGTATATTATAAATATATATATATATATATATATATATATATATATATATATATATATATATATATTATATATATATATATAATTATTTTTATATATATATATATATCTC
The DNA here is from genome assembly GCA_015478945.1 of Trachelipus rathkii. Classification (NCBI taxonomy): domain Eukaryota; kingdom Metazoa; phylum Arthropoda; class Malacostraca; order Isopoda; family Trachelipodidae; genus Trachelipus; species Trachelipus rathkii. The sequence continues at coordinate 10,348 of JABUQX010077730.1, forward strand.
ATATACATATACATAGAATATCTTCAAATAATTTGAAGGCAAAAAGCTTACTTTCCTTCAAGGCATAAATTTTTTTTTTTATTTTTATATACAAAAATTATTTAGATAAAACTTGACCCCCCCCTTCATTTGTCTTCCCAATTTTATGATTGGTTAGTAAAACAGCGCTGATGCTACCCCATCTCCCCACGTAGATCTCGTAGCCTTTGTTTATTGAGAGACTCCCCCAATTTTAAGGGAATACCATCTCCCCACCCCCCCCTTATTTTCCACACGCCGGCAAAACTTTTTGCCATGAGGATTCACTTTTTTTACACGTGAGTTCTGTACAGATGTGCTTTGTTCCACTTCCCATATTTTTTTGCGTTCAGCTGGTAAGTCCTACTTTCTTGCACATATTATTTATAATTTCTTACAAATTTCAACTTTACAGGAAAATACATTTAGGGAAGGTTTGGTTAAAAACAAAATTTACCACAATATCATTTTTTGGCAGTAACTCAGGCCTAATCGTTTTTTGATATAGGCTAAGGCTAGCGTTCTGGTTTGCTCCGTGTTTTTTGTGGGGCCTAATACTGAAATGAATAGGTGTTGTGAAAGTTTTTTTTTTTATTATTATTATTATTATTCCATTAGTATTTAGTCGCAAATGGAGAAAAGCGAAAGATATTTAAGCTATCGGAAAATGAGTTCTGAAAGTCTCATTTTTTTTATATATTTATTATTATTATTAATTTTATTCTTTTATTGGAGACTCTATGGGAAAAGTGAAAGCTATTTTTATATAAAAATATTTTTAGACGCGATGGAAAAGTAAGTTATTTTATTATTATTATTTCCCTTTATCTTAACTTGGGACGCTAGTCCCTGTGAAAAAGCTCTGTTGACAAAAAGTTCTTATTATTAGGATTATTATTTAAAGCTTACTAAAATTTATATTTTTTTGAAATCACATTTTCAAATAAGTCTAACAATCTTATTTGAAGGTGGACCTTCGGAGGAAGGCGCTTCAGGGTCATGCCCAAATTTTCCAAATTTACTTTGAGGACTAATATTTGATTTCCTCCCTCAAAGTGAACATCAGTTATGTATTACCATTATTATATTATTACTAGTTGGTCTGAACGCGAATGTGTTCTGAAAGTTATCTTTAAATTTTTATTATTATTATTTTATCATAATGTGAGTGAAAAGGAGAGAGGCTGTACCTTTATATTATTTTTATTATTATTATTATTATTATGACTGAGTTTTGAACATTATTTTAAGTAGTTGAGTTTTCAAAAAGTATTATTATTATTTCGATTCCTAACACGTTGATATTGGGTAGAGTTAATAAATTTATATTTTTATGATGACACCCTCAAATAAACCTAAAAAGTTTATTTAGAGAGTGAGCTTTCGGATGAAGTCGCCTGCATCCCCGGCCCGATGGTTTTTAATTTTTCTGAAAACTCCAAAATTTGTGATATCAAAATTTGATTTACTTCCTAAAAATTTTATATTATCAGTTGTGGCGTATTATTAATATTATTATAATTTTATATTTTTTTGTTTTTTTGTACGCTCCCAAATAAACTTAAAACATTTATTTGGTAGCGATTTTCGGAGGAAGGCGCAGGCCTAACCAACATGAGTTATCCCATTTTTTTGGGACTCTGAAATTTTTAATTTTTAGGCCTGATAAGGTATTTTTTATATTTGTATTTTCTATAATTTTCAGGAGGTTATTATTATTTTTGAATGTATATTATGCAATCAATTTATGTCTTTAGGATGGTATTCTTTTTCTTTGAAATATTTTTAATATTGTATTTTCTATAAATTTTCAGGAGGTTATTATTATTTTTGAATGTATATTATGCAATCAATTTATGTTTTTAGGATGGTATTCTTTTTCTTTGAAATATTTTTAATATTGTATTTTCTATAAATTTTCAGGAGGTTATTATTATTTTTGAATGTATATTATGCAATCAATTTATGTTTTTAGGATGGTAATCTTTTTCTTTGAAATATTTTTATAAATTTCTAGTGTGTATTATTTTAAATACATTTTTTTATTTCTCTCTGAGTTTTGAGAGATGCATTATAAGTTGTATGTATTATATTTTTTTCTTTTGAATACATTTTAATAGGTCTTTCCCTCCGAGTTTTGAGGGAGGTATTATGAAAGTTTTTTATACATTTTATAGGTTTTTTCCTGTCATCGTATCAGAGAGTGGTAGGTTTACACTAAGATATATAGTTTTAGGTTGTGTTTCATAGGAGGTTGAAATTGGTATATCCTCCTTGCAATAAAATGGTCATTTTATACGCTATGATATGTAATGCAGGGTTATGTTATTTATTATTAACAACGATTTACAGGACAGGTATTTTTGGTCCTCGATTTTTATGTAATTTATTATTAACCACGTTTTGAATCTTACCCTCTATTTTTGAATCACATTTGATGTTTCATCTAAGTTGTGTATTATATTGTTAACACCACTTTTGCATACATGCCTATTTATCCTTTTATAATAATCCAGGTTGAAAAATTTATTTGTGTAAATTTTATAATAAATTTCTTCATACTTTTTTTGTAACATTTCATGTTTGAATCTATTTTTTTGTTTTATTGATTCCACTCTTTTGTATATTTTTAGGCAATCGAGGTTGTGGTTTGAAAATAAACATTATTGGAAAAGTTGTTGTTTGTTTGCGCTATTAACCTCAAGGCATCATTAGCTTTTATCCCAGAAACAAGATTTGGGAGAGTGGCGATCCTCTTCACTCTGGAGTTACCTCAAGTAGTTTGTGAAAGAATCTTGCAAGACATATACCTCCGATTGCCAGTCTGAAGTCGCAGGAACAATAGCACATATAGGTTAGTCATAAAACTCACGTTTCAAAAAGTATAAAGGCTAATTTCAATTTTTTATTATTTTAAAGCAAAATTTTATACACCCCTTTTGAATATTTTTAAATAAAAATAAAATAGCCACTACTTTAGCGTAAAAATAAAGTAAAATTTGGGGTCATATTTTTTTTGTACCAATAATACAAATTCGCACATTTTGCCACACTACTAAGGCACATGATCTTCTAAATTATATAATTTTCACCAAGAATATTCATGCTCATAATGCAAAGCAAAAATTATATTACCACATCACACTCAGAGGAAACCGTTTTCCTAACATAATATGAAGAAATTTATAACCGAGAAACCAATCTCTCTCCATCAAAACTCCTCCCCAAAAGTTTATACTGACGCTCCAGAACGATTCGAATCTCCACAAAAATATCAGAATGATTCAGCAACCCTCTCCCAGAGGCAAAAATTTGATAACTACAATGAATATGGTAAAAATAGCAGTTCCACCACTCTTGGTGCTTTCGACGAAATTCTCAATGTGATAGATCACAAAAACGCCACCGCTCACAAGGCATATTTTGAAAATATTATGAAAGATAGTTCTCAAAATCTGAGTAAAAACACAATTTTAAATGTTTTACCTACCAAGATTTCTCAAAAAGATTGTGACTTTATTTCAAATGTTCATTTCAATAAACCTAAATTTCATACTACATTTATAAAAAAGGGCTTTTTATATAATAAAACAAAATATGATTGTACGCTCAAATCATGTTCAAAGGAGATTTTAAGTATTAATTATATGAATGTTGTAACGCCCTCCTCATCTCCTTGATTGAATGCACTATAAATGTAGACACAATGATTTTCAGTCAGGCATTTTTATGAATAAAATAATACAAAATGTGATGAAAATATATCAGACACATGCAAATCTAAACTCTTATTATTTAAATGCTCAGCGTAATTATGAAAATTTTAAAAATGCTACCTCATGCAAATCATTTCACGAGAATGTGGAAAACCATGTTTCACGTACAGTATTAGATACTAATTGTTTGAATGTTTCAAGTAAATTTAATGCTAAAACACACTCTACTAATGTTGAAAGGAGGTCGCATAATGTTCAAAATATAAATTATTTAAATGACTATAATAATGTAACTGAGAGGAAATTTCATATACTTAACATGGGCACCGCTGCTCAAAATGATGATTTTAAAAATATTTCACACAAATGGCTTGAAAGCTATCATCTAAATGCTCACTCCGACGACACCTCTCAGAATATTTCAGTTACAAATTTAAATAAAGCCGATCCTCAGGCAACTATAAATGGAAATCAAAACGCTAACTCGCTCTCTTTTAAAGCTTTGAACTCTCCTGAAGAGAGTGATTTTGATAAAAAGAGAGATAAAAATATAAAATATGTAAACGCGAAAAATGTTCAGAAGTATATGTGTGATCAAGACGAACCAGCCAATGCCGTCTCTCTTAGCTCACATTCACACGATACACTAGATAGGGACCATAATATCTTTTTTTTCCATTCCAGCTCTGAGTATCCTGCAGGTGATGATGTATCCTTAGCCGTTCCAGAGGATGTACCAGATGAGATGTTGGCAGGATCTGTAGGTTTTATAAACAATAATTTTATTAATCAAAATGCTTTCTTTTCTAGAGGTTCTCATGCTCAAACATCTCATCACTTAACTAAGGTTCAGGTTTTTAATCCTACTTTTGGCCCATTGCCAAAAGAGGGAAGTAACATTTATAATCATGTATATTTTAATGATATTTCTAATTTTAACAATAATACCTTTTCTAATACTAATAATGATATATCTTATTGCAATAATAATATACTTTTTAATATTAATAATAATTTTAATGAGGTAGTAATACCTATGGAAACAGAAAAGGCTATAGTAGAGCATGACGAAATTGGAAAATCCACCTCAGAGTTCTCACACCTCACTAGGGGTAACCCTATCGCCCATTTTAGTAATACTAGGATGTGGGATAGGAACCTTTCTAAAACTAATAACGCAATAGCTCACAAAATAAGTAGTAGCAAATATGCATGACAAAAGTCTGGATGATTCCAGTTTAGCACTAAATGCCGCATATAGGAGGGAAAATGAGGAAAGTAATGAAAGAGTAAGCATTGATATTGATCTTGCTTCAACGCAGATGAAGCATCGGGAAGGAAATAGTGAGATGGCAAAATGTGATAAAATATGCACAGAGGATGCGAAGGTTAAGAACAGCGATGCTGTAGGCATCTCACATAGCACTCTTAGGCATGATATTGGTTATGGGACATCAATAAACAGTTTGGATGGTGAAATAGAGGTCAGAAAGCGCACTTTCAACCCCTACAGACGGAAAAGAATACTAAGTAGAGCGCATGACAAAAGTAATATATCTAGCATAGCACACCCAAGAATAGATAATATTACTCCAAATTTACTTTTAGATAGGGATTTAATTGTAAATGAAAATTGCACATTGAGCCAAAATTTTAAATCCTTTCAGCATAGGTTTCAAAACTCTTCCTCTACTTCTGTTATTATGTCTCCATTCAAATTTAAAGATTCCACAAATTCTTTCGCTGTGTTGATGAAAAACTATGATCTCTCCCCACCTTAATGCTAGAAAAATTAGATTTCTCTTTCCTTTCTAACCACACTCTTGACTATTCCACACGAGAATCTCTCTCACTACACTCCCCCTTCCCCTCCCCATCCCCTTCAAAAAGACTCCTCAGATACCATTTTAAATTTTAGTGAGGCATCGTTTTCAGACTCTTTATTAGAAAAATCCTCCGTTCCCCTCTAAAAAAAATGACAAAAAAAAAAATTAAATACGAAAAATAGAAAAAAAAATTTACCACGTTCAGAACCATCATTGATAAATATTTACTAGCCTCACCCCCATTAGTTCCTGCTCAAGTTGAAATGTCATCTTCCAATTCTAATAATCGATGAGCATCTCTCCCTCTATACTAAGTGAACTACTTACACTTCTCTTTCCAGAACTAATGACACTGGTTGTGTATTTTCAGAAACTCTTCTTAACCAGCTCATATTTTGTATTTAATTCACATTTTTAGAGGAAGAGAATAAAGAATCGACCACACACTACCACCAAACAAATTAAATCCCTCTATCAACCCAACCCTCTTATCTCAACATCACGAAACTAGAATTTTTTCAAAAACTACACTTCATAATCAAATACCACAACCCTATAAGTTTAGAAGCATCAATAGCACAATCTACACTCAAAAACCAAATATCAGTTCTGTTACTTTTTCAACTTAACAAGCCACTAAATCACGATTATTATTGTAGTTCTTCAAAAGCACTTATTATCCCAACACGGATGATTTAGAGCTTTGTCTTCATGCATTTCAAACAATACCTAAACATAGAGCTCATAAGATGAAGCAAACCGAACATATCATTTTCTCATTAGGACCCGCTATTTTCTTTAGCGATACTCGATTAATCTTTTGACCTAGTATACCATCTTACCTCAATAAAACGCGCTTAGTCTCTCTGAGCGAAATTCACATTCACAGTCTTTTTGCGGGATCATGAACGTTCCTCGCTCATTCGGCAATTCCCTCACATATCGTGCAGATTGAGTAAAGTTCGAAATATGCCATTAACATTCTCCCTTAATAAAAAACTCCTATTGTTTTTGAAGTCAATTCACAGGGGACACATTTCAACCATGATGCTATTCACAGAATTTTGCATATTCCCACATTATAACCTTTCACATCTCAATTAAGCGTTCCTGTAAATTTCCATTAGGTGCATTTTGGGAACACTCTCTTTGTATGCTTTCAAGCCGGAGTTACTTTTAGGAACTAAATTTTTTTAACTCAACCACAATTAATTTGAAGTTCACAAAACAACATTTCTCTATTCGTGTTGATACAGCTTACATTATCCTATGCCTACTCATTGCCTATATACCCACAAACGTAAAAGCCTTCCTAAAACCTTCAAGTTAAATCACAAACATTCCTTGACCTCTCTATCCCAACAGATACAAGCTTTGCAATATGATTTAAGATGTATGATGACACTGATGACTAACAATATAATACTATTCTATCATTCAAAAAATGTCCAGCACTAGACCCATTACTCTGAAGAGCACTTTATTCTGTAAATGCTCTCTCCTTAGCCACATACCCCACCCCCCCTGAACCGTCTCATTTTGACTTCGGAAAAGTCGTTTCTTCACAATTGTATATTTATTGGAGGTGTTATGGAGCACGTACAACAGGCCAAGTCCTTTTAGATATATTAACATGTCCTCGGCCGCGCACATCACACGATTGCAAATTCAAAACTCCTTTTTTGACTTTTCAGCAAATCCCCTTCATTTACCTAGATACTCCTTTGGGAAACTTCGCACGTCAATCTAGCCACCTCCTTCATAAAGGTCTTTCTGCAGCCGCAAACGCGTAAACATATAAGAAAATCGTTCTGAGTCTTTTTTAAAAATGAAGAGGATGGTGTTGCAGCGCTATACAGAACCGAAATCAATCTAGAGAAACTTGTTGGACCTTCTCATTGTCCTTATAAAAGGACATTCATTCGCTTTTAGAGGGATGATGAACCGCCAGGTGCCTATCTGTCCCTTAATGAAATTCAAAGTGACCCTCAAAGATGACGCTCCAAAGGTACTGTACAGGCCCCAGTACAGACTACCCCACCGCTACCTAAAAACTATAGAGGAATGGGTGCAAGATTAGCTACGCAGAGGCTACATAAGACCCATTTCAAGCGAACACTCGGCGCCTCTCCTAATCATTCCAAAGAAAGACGGGACGGCAAGAGTGGTAGCCGACTATAGACTACTCTTAAATTCGCATACCATTTTGACCAGATTCCCTTTGCCTTGCATTAATGATATTTTAAGCTCTTTGGGAAACAGCTCCATCTTTACCTCTCTTGACCTTAAACAGGGCTACACGGCGATGGAAATTGAGAAAGAAACTCAACCGCTCCTTGCATTTAGAACTACTAGAGGGCAGTATTGCCCAACCCGTTTGAATTTTGGATTAGGCAATGCACCTAGTGCTTTTGCAAAGCTAACCTGGAGTTATCTCTCTCAATGACGTCATATTCATTCTTCATTGTAAGAGCGAGACGCGCAGATGCAGTGTTTACACCTCGACGAAAGCGTTCTTTAAAATGATTCTGGAACCTTCTACTAAGAATTACGAGTGCTATGAAGTGTATATATATGATGGTCAAAACGTTCGTCTTACTCATGAAAAAACAGAAAGCGTAAAAATTAACTGCAGCAGGCTGGAATTTGTAACACTTTTAATGCCTAGTTCACATGGACTTTTTTCTCGGTATTCTCGTATAAATCATCCCATAATCTGAATGCGTCATATATCGCCCTATTTAAGATTCTGCAAAATAAAAAGAACTATAAAACTCTAAATACAGTCTATTCAAATCCATCTCCGACCAAACGTGACTAGAGTAGGAACAGAACCGCTGGGACGCACGCAGTTAGCAACTACTACCAGTTATTCTCGATCTATTTATTTCATCAACCTTCTCCAAAAATGGATTTAAAACTATGGACGGTGGTAAACATTATTGCTCAGGATCGTACAACCTATATGCTCATTATTCACACCTTCGTCAATAACTAAAAGAACTAGGACTTTTTTTTCTGTATTAGAGGACTGTTGGTCTCGTGGGGGATTCATCGAGAGCAGAAGCTGGACGGGAGGCGTTTTGAAAAGATACTTATAAAAACAAAGAGTTACTTATAAAGCAGCCACATTGGTGATACCCAGACACTCAAGATATATCCCAAACCCTTTTCTATCAACACGGACGCCCTCAAAACTATTTCTCTGGGAGCGGTTGTATCCAGAAGTAGAATATATAGGTGTAACAAACAATAAGGAGAAACCCCTCTCCTTTAATCTCAAGAAATGCACCGCTTCGCGTGAAAATGCAGAAAGGGTGGAAGAAAAGCGGAGGCGGAGTGAACGAAGTGTGAAAACAAATTTATCAATTGACTTCTGGCCCAAAGTATCGACGTAGCTCTGGCGATTGTTCGTTTGCGAGTAACCCTGCGCCAAATTTCCCAACATGTTCGACAGCAGTAACACGATTGGTACGAAGACACCAAAATTTTTTGTAACAACAGAGGAAAGGTGGACCCTATCATTTTAAACCAGGAGATAGAACCAACCTTTGATTCATCTCATCAGACACAAACAACTCTCTTTGAGGACTAGATGGGAGCTCGTAGCGGTAGAGAGGTTTATTGAAGAGAGGCCTCCTTCTTATAAGTATATACTGGATGGAATTTATAAATCAAACTCAAAGATTTAAAGCCATATTAGTTTATGTCAACATGGGCTCGGAAATGCTTGTCTTTACTGATAAATTAGAATCGGTTCGAGAATAATCCGTGTCTGATTTACTATAAAAGCCGAAATCCCCTCCTCTAACTAATACACTTGGCTCAACCTCAAAGAAATGCAATTCTCCCAACAAATGCAGAGGGCAATTCTCGTAAGCTTTAGGACTCTTGGAACTTTGTTAGTGAGAGAGGAAATGCGGTCATTTAAAGAGAAATCAAGAGAAAAGGAAATATCAAGAATATTAAGAAAAGAAGGTTTGAGTTGAATGTTTTCGAAGGTTTGAGTTGAATGTTTTCGAAGGTTTGAGTTAAATGTTTTTCGAAGGTTTCAGTTGAACGTTTTCGAAGGTTTGAGTTGAACGTTTTCGAG
>JABUQX010077730.1:35000-37325 GCA_015478945.1 Trachelipus rathkii
TTTTTTGGGCCCACGGAATTTTTGGGGCTTCCTTTAGGGGCTTTTAGCCCTATTTTTTGACGTCTTACCTTGTTTGACCATGATATTTCGGCCTTGACCTTGCCATATATTCCATGGGTCATTTTGGCCCACGCTAATTTTTTACCCACTCATGGCCCACCCGTCACATATTTCGTTCCTAACTGAACGCATGTTATGGATCATTCCTAACTTGAACACCTTACACACACACACACACACACACACACACACACACACACACACACTACTTACACTTATTACACACATTCCACTATGACACTTTCACTATAACCACTTACATTTAACCATAGACACTTACTTTACACTTATTCACACGTTACAAAACACAACGAACCATCCCTTTTGGTCGTCCATGGGTTCAATTTTGACCACGGTAATTTTTTTGTCCTTCCCTTTTAGGGACTTAAGCCTTTTTTTTGGCATGTCTTACCTTGTATTTTGAACCAATGATATTTCAGCCTTGACCGTGTCCCTATACCATGGGTCAATTTTGACCCACGCTACTTGATGGCTTTGATGGTTCCATCGCCCTCGTTAAGAAGTAATCTAGTGATGTTCTATTTAGTGTCTTGACGGTATTCTTACGAGTGCCAGCGTTGAGTGCCAGAGTGAGTGCCAGTGTGAGTGCCACATGAGTGCCAAGTGAGGCCAATGAGTGCCAAGTGAGTGCCACATAGTTTGCCCAAGTGAGGTTGTCACATTAGTGCCACTGAGTGCCACTTTTTTCAAGCCTATTCTAGCCTCCCCTGAGCCCTGAATAGCCCTAATATGGGTGTCTACCCTTAGGTAATAAGGTATGAGGGAATCGATTGGTGTATATTACAATCTGCTAGAATCTTCCTACTATGAGTTAGTATTTTTATAACACTTATAAGCATACACTCGCCATAGACACTTACCCACTAACCATAATACACTTACACTCGCACGCCACAGGTTACACTTTACACTTACACTCACACCCTCGAAGCTCAATTTTGTTGCCGCATCTGTGATGACTCATCTTTGATGAAGTCATCTTTGTTACCACCTATATTGATGATTTCATTTTGAATGACTCATCTTTTGTCTTACCTCCTAGATCATTAAGCCTCACCAGGCCGCAGGCAGGACTCCCTCCCCGCAAAGGATGGAGACCCCGCACCCGCAGGTGCGATTCCCGCGCGAATGAAAAAATATATATACTATAAGTCATTCATTTTTAATTTCATGCTTAAGCATTTTTTATTAAAAACATTTTCGCGAACCTAAAAACTGTAAACTCATTACAGACCTATTATTTAAACACATATATTTATTAACATTATTTTTACTTAATACTTTTTAATTTACAAATTTTTAAAAATTGTATGTTAGAAGAAAAAAACCAGAGTGACCGATATATAAACATTTTATTTTACTACAACTTGTACGAAATTTTATTAAAACATTAACATTTACATACCTAAAGCAGTAAAATCAGTAAATCCAATAAAGGGTGTTACCTAACAACCAAAGAGGCGGATTTTAGTATGCTTTTGTTTTACTGCTTTACTGGTTTAACTCATGTTTTACTGCTTTAACTCAAGTTTTACTGTTTTTAACTTATATGTTTTACTGCTTTAACTCACATTATTTATTAACATTACATACCTTAAAGCAGTAAATCAGTAAATCATTAGAGTGTTACCTAACACCTAGGGGGCATTAGTATGCTTTTGTTTTACTGCTTACTGCTTTAACTCGTATGTTTTACTGCTTTAACTCATATGTTTCTGCTTTAACTCACATATTCATTACATTACATACCTTAAAGCAGTAATTCAGTAAATCAGTAGAGTTGTGACCTAACACCAAGGGGGTATTTAGTATGCTTTTGTTTTTACTGCTTTTACTGCTTTAAACTCATGTTTTTACTGCTTTTAACTTTCTGCTTTACTCGCTTTAACTTTCTGCTTTACTGCCTTAACTTTCTGCTTTACTGTTTAACTTTATGTTTTACTGCTTAAACTCATATATTTATTAACATATGTTTTTTTATTTTGTTTTAATACTTTTTATCTATTTTTATTATATTTTTATTTATATTTTTATTATTATTTTTATTATTTTTATTATATTTTATTTTTATATATTTTTATTATACTTAGTGTTATTTACTTCATGCCTATTGTTATTTACTTTTTTAGAACACACATACACACACACACCACACACACACACACACACACACACACACACGCACAATAATTATAGACACTTTTACCACACATTCAACTATGACACTTATACACAATATGTCAC
>JABUQX010077731.1:0-7500 GCA_015478945.1 Trachelipus rathkii
CAATTAGAAATATAGTGATACGTTGAATAGTTATTATTTATATACACAACTGTCCGACAAGCGAGTTTTTACACAATAATGTTTTATTATTATTTTTATTAAAAATTCTCATAAATCTTTTCAAATATTCCAATCGATTTATATCGATGTCTCTTATGTATGATAGTTTTGTTATCGCGTCAGAGTAATACCGTTTCAGTTAAGGCAACATACAGCGTTAAAATTTCGCCTCTCATGATATCATATTATAGTTGTGGAGCAGTTCTTTTTCCCCTTCATAAATACTTTCTTCCGAGTTTTGTTTTTCTAATTTATAGTAAATTAAGTTTCTTTAAGCAGTCGCTATAGTTGAACTTATTGTATTAAGCTGAGTCTATTGATAACCTTTTGTTGGGAGTATGTATCCTTTATCAATTTTTTTCTTATAAGGTTCTTATTTATTCTTTTTAATAACAATTTTAATTTAATTACGTTTTTAGCTAGATTATTTATAAACATTCATATATCTTCTTCATGCTTTCTATTAACATTCTTGCGTTACTTACCTGCGTAACATATGTAGGTTTCATGCTTTGTTAAGTGGGCCGTTAAATGTGTTACTATGAATGCCAAGGATGTGAGTTATTGCTTCAAAGTACTTTCTTTTTTTCATTATTTCTGCTCCCCGAGGGCAGGGTGATAATCCTAAGCTTTGCAAACTTATTAATTTTTTTATTTTTTATAAAAATTCTATATTCATTTTCTTATTGCTGTCTTTTTGTGGTTTTCTCCATTTCTAATAACTTTGATCTTTTCCATTTTAAAGACATCTATATCCTTGCTTTTTAAATTATTGCTTTAATTCCCACTCTTCATTTTTTATTACATATAGCAAATTTGAATGCATGGGGGCTTTACCTGGCCTTAAAGATACTGCTTTTTTATTATAAACATTTTTTTATTTTTATACTACACTTTATAAATTCAAATCGCATTTGTTGTTCTTTTATATAAGAAATTAAGAGACCTACTTCGCTTTTTATAGCGGGTTATTTCCCCGAGCTTGTGACAACAATTTGCCCTCTTTTATTTATGTTTATAGCATTTAATTAGATCATTATATTAGGAACACTTATTTAAAGAGTATATTTCACTTTTTTGAAAATCATAGTTAATTTTTCACCTTCTAAACATCCAAAAACTATTATTATTTTAAAAAATTATTTTTTTTTAGAAGAACACTCATCCTCAAATATGAATTTCGTATCCAAGGCACTTTGAATTTCTCATTAGTATTTAAAAAGACATGTTTTTTTACATACCTAAAACCGAAAAATTCAATAATAATTCCTCGGTATTCGCAATCACATACTATTTTCAATATATTATATATATTGATTACCCTTTCTCATGTCCACTCACAAGAAAGTTAAACATTTCCTTCTTACCTCTTTAAAAATATCTTAACCTATCCAGCATGTTTCATTTTTTAGAATATAGAGGGTTTTAAAATAAATAGATAAATCATTTATTCTGTCTATCTTTTTCTGGATACTGGTTTATTAGCCGGGTCGTTCTTTACGTTTTATTAGTTCTTAAAGTCATCCTTTTATACAAAAATTCTTATCCCTAAATTTATTTCCTAACTTATTATTGTTCACCACAATTTTACATAAAAATCTCCATTTTTTTAATATATTTTTACTATATGATACCAACAATGAACTGTGTACTTTAAAAAAGAAACCTAAATTTTCAAATTATTTTATTTCATACACATTTATATAATTATTTATTCATCTGGTGTCGATTTTCGTTTGATGCGTGGTGATTTATTCTTTTTTTTGTGTTTTTGTGTTTCTCAGGGTTTGTTTTGTGTCTCTTTATTGTACGGTTTCCAATTTACATATATCAGAGTAATTAATAATGTAATTGGGGAGATAGAAAAAATGCCTAATTATTTAAAAAAACTTTTTAAGAATATGTTTTATTTTTAACAGGGGTGGTGGTGGGATGCGTTTTAATCTAAATAAATATAGGGGAAGTGGTAATTTAATATAATTTTTATCTTTTAAATAAAAACTTATTAATTATTTTAAATGAAAATACATTTTATTTTTATCAATAGAATAGACTTATTATTTTTTTTTATGATGTTTATTGCTGTATTACATGGCTTTTCTTATAATATTTATGGTAAATTTATTAATATCAATATATACAAACCTTTCAATATTGCTTTTTTTTTAGAATTTTTCTAGTTTCTTCCTTACTTTATTTCGTGGGCGTTTTAGTTTATGTTTCTTTTAAGGTGAGTTAGACTTAAAGAATAATAGGAGTTTTTTGTAATAAAATTTCTAAGTAAAAAATTTTTTAAATGATTTATTTATAAAACTTATATTTTTAAATATGAATGAACAGAGAGATTAGGTGTAGTTATCAGTTATAATAGATTATTCTTTTAAAGATTAATTATTTGTATTTTATATAAGTTTTAAGAAAATTAAACTTTTAGACATAATTTTAGTTTATATTTTTAATGTAGTAATATAAATTTAGTGTGCTGGTGTTTTTGAGATATAAATCGGGTAGTGGACGGTGTCAGGGGGTGGTGGGGATAAAACAGATTTTTTAAGGATAATTTCAAATTGTAATTTAGGGTGGGGGCGTTGGGTGTATGTTTTTTATTTTTTGTGTGAGTGTTGTTTGTTTTTTTTTTTTTTTTTTTTTTTTTGTTTATTTCTCTAAATAATTAATTAACGAATTGTATTTCCTTATTTAAGACGTATCACTAATGATAATAATAAATAAAGATAGAAATTTGTTGAGATAATTATAGGCTTTATGATGTGTTAAGTATATTTTAGATTTTTAAATTTTTTTTTATTTTTTTTTCTTATTTTTTTTTTAAATGGTCATCTACAAAATCATATTAATTAATAACACTAATATAATCAATAAAAATAATTAATAAAAATAAAATAAATAATAAAATTTAAAATAATAAATAAAATAAAAATAATAAAATAATAAAATAAAAATTTTATTAAAACAAAATAAAAATATAAAATAAAACATAATTTTAATAAATATAACTATTTAAATTCATTAAACATATGATATAAATCATTAAAACATTATTTAATCATTAAACATTATTTAAGCATTTAAAACATATTATTTAAATTCATTAAAACATTATTTAAATGATAAGAAAAATAGAGAAATAATTCAGTATGATGAACATCAACATCATACTAATCCCTTTTTTCTTATTTAATGGAACTACCTCTATTTGATTTTATCTTGATTTACTTTTTTAAGTGTTATGTTAATTGTTTAATAAATATATGTGTATTTAAATGCAGTCAAAACATATTAATTTTAAATTCATTAAAACATTAAGAAAAAGTCATACTAACACCCCTTTTCTGATTTACACCTCTATTTTCTTTACTTTATTCACTTTCTTTAATAGCAGTTCTTTAATAAAGATAGTGTGGATTTAAGTTGCATTAAAGATGTTATTTAAACTTCCATTAAAAGCATTAAGTTTAAATCTATTAGAAACAATGTATTTAAATCTTAAATTCATAAAACAAAATCAAACTAATCCCCCTTTTTTTTCATTTAACACTCTATTTAATTTTAAACTTATTTACTTCTTTAATTTTATATACTCGTATCCTAAAAAATTGCTTACAAAGTCGTGATCAAATAAGGGTATTTAAAACATTTCAAAACATTATTTAATCATGAAAACATATTATATGAAATCATGTAAATCATTAAAACAAAATCATACTAATCCTCTATTTTTTATTTAACAACCTCTATGTATGTTAGCGTTGAAAGACAATTCAATCTTTAGATGTATTCTTCAAATATATTTTTTAATCAAAAACTTTTTCCATGTTTTAAAGTAAAATTATCAGATATCTTTCACAGTATTGATTTTTCTGATTTCATTAAAATATATTAGGACATTATATAATTAAAAAATTGATTAATTACAAACTATTCATTAAGAAATAATTGTTATGTTAATTAAAAATTAAACTACTTAAATTTCTTCTCTTATTTTAATTATTGTTTTGCGTTTGTTTAAATTGTGTAATAGTTGAATTTTTAAGTATTATATCCGTTATAATTTTACTCATTTTTTATATATAGCTATATTGTTCGATTCGCTTATTTAATGTTTTTCCATCTTCTACACTCTTGTCTTTTCTTTTACTCGTAAATACTTTTCTCCTTTCTTTTTCACTCTTTCTTTTCTTTTATTACTTTTTAACTAGTCGTCTTTTTAAAAATTCTTCTATGATTGACCTTCTTTGTTTCTTTTCTTTGTTTGTTTCCTGTTTTTGTCATATTGCTTCGGTTCTTAATTGCCCCTTATTGTTATCTCTATTGCTTATTTAATCATACATTAATATTACTATTCTCTTTTTTTTATTTATATTAATTCTTTAATTTTTATAAAATTTATCAAATATTAAACAAATCGAAAATATATTTTAATCATGTTTTGCTTCTTCAAATATTGTTTGTTGAAAATTTAACCTTGATATATATGTCAGTCAAGTGGTCCTTATGTGAAACTAATTCATTGATTTCCAGAAAATTTCATTATTCAACAGTTTTATTCATCAAAAGTGAGTCGTATTTTTTGTAGTTTAATTTTAATTTTATCTTTTTTTTTGATATTGGTCATTGAATTTTTTAATTTAATTCTCTGTTTATATTTAAATTTCTTCGTGATACGCATCGGTTTAGTTGAGTATGAATGTGACACGACCTTAATTTTTTGTGTGAATTTTTATAAACGGCTTTTTAATTTATTTAATTTTTCTTTCAAGTAATGGGATATAGTATAGTATAGTTATATAAATAGTATAGTATTACTAGTATATATATATATATATATATATATAATATATATATATATATTATAGGGGTTAGGGTAGTCGTGATATAGGGTATGTCTATATAAGTATATATGGTGTGTGTTGTCATTTCATAATTTATATAAAAATACTCACTCATATGTTATGTAGCATCCTTAGCAGCTTGTAATATATACACCAAGTCTGATTTCTCATTATTCCTTATAATCTAGGGGTAGACTACCAATATTTAGGGTTATTCTAGGCTCAGGGGAGCCTAGAAAAGGCTTGAAATAAAGTGCACTCTTTAGTATGGCACTATGTGGCACTCACTTTGCACTATGTGGCACTTTCCACTTGTGCACTTATGTGCCACTCACTTTTGTCTACTTCAATTGGCATCTCTTCTTTGGCACTTTATTCCACTGGCAACTCACTTGGCCAGCTCACCTGGCACTCCATCTAAATACCTCATCGAGAATATATCATAGACACTAATAGAACATCACTATATACTCCTTACGGTGATTGGGACCATCAAACAGTCATGCAAAAAAGCTTACTAAAGGTCCAAAAATTAGTTACAATGTCAAAAGTTGGTAATTCCTCTCGGATTATACAAAAAGGGTTGACCTTAATTTTAAATTTGGTTTTCTTTTTCAAAATTGTCCCATGTGATTTAGACGGCAAAGGGTTGGCCGAAAAATTAGGGCTTGCCGGAAATAATTAAGGGAGCAAAAAAATTAGGGTGCGGTCAAAATTGACCCTATTGAAGACCAAAGGTTGGTAGTCGTTGATTGCTAACGTGTGTCTCATGTTTACAATGTAAGTGTCATAGTGATGTGTGTATAAGTTGTCATTAGTGAATGTGTGTTTAAGTGTAGTGTGTGTGTGTGTTGTGTGTGATGAGTGTGTGTGTGTGTGGTGTGTGGTTGGTGTGTGTGTGTGTGTGGTGGTGTGTGTGTGTGTAAGTTATATATCTGTTGTGGGTTGATGTGTAAGTATATCTTGTGTGTAATTAATCTGTGTGTAAAGTAAATTTTGTTGTTTGTATAGTTATCTGTGTTGTGTGTGTGTGTGTGTGTAAGTAAATCTGTGTGTGAGTGTAAGTAAATCTGTGTGAGTGTAAGTAAATCTGTGTGAGTGTAAGTAAATCTGCGTGTGTAAGTAAATCTGTGTGTGAGTGTAAGTAAATCTGTGTGTGTGTGTGTGTGTGTGTGTGTGTGTGTGTGTGTGTGTGTGTGTGTGTGTGGTTGTGTGTGTAGGTGTTCAAGTTAGGATAGATCCATACATACGTTCAAGTTAGGAACGAAATATGTGACGGGTGGGCCACGAGTGGTCAAAAAATTAGCGTGGGCCAAAATTGACCCATGGTATCTGGCAAGCTTTGGAGAAAAGGTCAAGGACAAAAAAGGTAAATACATCAAAAAAGGGCTAAGCCCCTAAAGGGTAGGCCAAAAATTAGGGTGGGCCAAAATTGACCCATGGAAGACCAAAGGGTTGGTCAAAAAAATTAGGGTGGGGTACGTACAACGGTTGCTTACGCAACCGTTTGGCGCAACCCTTCTTCGAAGGGTTGCAAAAATTAGGGTTGCCGAAAAAATTAGGGTTGCCAAAAAATTAGGGTTGCCAAAAAAATTAGGGTTCTCAAAAAATTTGGGTTGCCCAAAAAGGTCAAGGCCCAAAAAGGTGAAGGCCAAAAAAGGTCAAGGTCAGGTAAAAATTCGAGCTCAAAAAAGGTCGCGGTCAGTCAAGGTCAAAAAGGGGGCGGAGCTACGGTGTGCGGAATCCCTCTCCTACTACTGACGCTTCTGGCAACTTCCACATTCCGAATATATATATATATATATATATATATATATATATGAATAATATATATATATATATATTATCTATATATAGTATATATAAATACATATTATATATTATATATAATTATTAAAAAAAAATAAATAATAATAATTTACATTTAATATATTAATTAATAATATTAATTTATATAGATAATATATATATATATATATAGAGATATATATATTTATTTATAATATATATTTTTTATATATTATATTATATTTTAATATATACTATATATATATATATATATATATATATATATATATATATATATATATATATATATATATATATATATATATATAATATATATATATATAATATATATTATATATATTATATATATATATATATATATATATATATATATATATATATAATATATATATATATAATATAATATATATTATATATATATATATATAATATATATATATATATATATATATATATATGACTTCATCAATAATTCAACAAAAAATCACCTCAAAACTTTTCCTGCCTGATAATTTTTACTCATTTATGTATTTTCAAATCGGGAGATGCTCTTTTGTAAATCCAAACACACATTACAATCTATCAACACAACCAACAATCCATTTGTATTATATCATATATATATTAGAGATCGTTGCTTATACATATAGATGCGGTTATATATATATATATATTATAGTATATACTATATATATATATATATATATATATATATATTATATTATATATATTATATATATTATATATATATATAGTGTATATATATATATATATATGTATA
>JABUQX010077731.1:15000-20000 GCA_015478945.1 Trachelipus rathkii
TATATATATATATTATATATATATATATATATATATATATATATATATATACTATACTATATATATATATATATATACATATATATATATATATATGTAAATGAAATAAATCTTTATAAATTTATATATTGTACATATCTAATATTTAAAATAGATATATATAATATATATATATATATATATATATATATATATATATATTCTCATAAATATTGCAGGTAGTTATTAAGATGAAATTGAGATTTGAGCTATTTTCCCTGCTTATGATTAATGTATGTGAAATTGAAGGATTATCTATGCCTTCAAAATCTTTCATGAAAAATTTCGAAATTACAGAGTACGATAAAAAGAATTCTTATAAGGTAGGGAGGCACTTTTGTTATCGTTATTTACCTGTAAAATTATCGCAAAGTAAATTAGTCAAAATAGGGTAAAAAAATTTCAAAGTCGAAATTAAAGTATTACCATAGTTTAAATATACATTTAGTAAGATAAAATATATAAGATATACGTCGAGAGATTCTAGTGGGCTTGAAAAAGTTATCATTATCATCTCGCCTACTTAATAAAAAATAAAAGAACTAGAAACCACGCTTTTTATTATTTACGTCAATATTTTAAATTACTTATTAAAGCCGTTATCGTTTTTGTCACTTGTGCTTACGCTCGATAAGAAATGCTCACCCAGTTTTAGCACGAATTTTGTACATAAACGAACGTTTGTTTACAAATATTTTGATCAGCTGTTGTGATGGAGCACGTGGTTTTGGAATAAACAGAAATAAAAAAAAATAACAAATGGTTTATATTACAAATAATTGATCAACTATTGTGATGGAGTTTATCGATTTGGAAGAAATTAGATTTAAAGCTAATTTTATGAATGAAACATTCATCAAATCAAACGGACCTACCACGCCGCCATCTTGTTTGTTTACATTTTTTCGTAAGAACGTGCTTAAATTCGGCAAGCACGGGAAATAGCAACCTTACAGAATTAAGGAAATTCCTTACGTTTGGTGAGCATTTTTCACGATTTTGCGCTAAGTTTGACAAAAACGAACGCAAACTCGAGCATTTCTTACGTTTCGTAAGCAAAAATGCAAAAACGAAAACGGCTTAAAATTAACTTATGTGACTTATCAATAAAAATGGGGAATATTACCAACATTGATGTCTGATAGTACTGTACTTCACTTACTTCGTCATTTGTATTTAATGAACGTGATTGGTCCGAAGCTACTTCAAAATTTATTGCTGGACCGATATTTTCAATGACGTAAAATTTATAAAATAATATAACAAATACTATATTTTAAAAATACCTGTTATTTTACATACTACTTCTGCAAAAAAGATTCTAGCAAGACTTAAATGATTAAAACAAATCATTTGCCAAGGAAAAGGAAAAATATATATATCTGCAGACAAACACTGCATCTCATTCAATCAGAAAATTTTAACATGTGGTTATCCTACTCTATGTATAGGTATATTTATACTATGGTATATCCCAACTTTTAGTTGCTGAAGCAATTTCAGAAGTGATAGCCTTTAATTTAATAACTCTGTTATCAATGGAGATCTTATTATTCCTAACTTTTAAATTGTTATCATAATAATAAGAATCCAGGGGGGTCAGAAGCAAATAGGGTTTAAGTGATAAATGGTTCGTTTTGATAAAAATGGGTTTCAATATTGGTTCAAAATTTATAAATTAAAACTACCAACACTTGTCACAGGTTAACAAAATTGATTATTTCTCTTTGTCTACAGATAGTTTGATGACTGATTCCTGTCAAAATAGGATAACTAATTTTTATTACTTTGTTACTCACACTCATTGCTTCTGACCCTCTTAATTTCGAAATAAGAATTTATAAATTTCTTATTTTTTTTAAGAATGATGAAGTAAAATTTATATTGAGATTAATGGGGCTGTAAAGAGCATATCTGCAATAGCTATGTAAGTTTAATGGATAGGTATAATAGGATCATTTCCATATTCTTGTAATAATGATAGTGAGTTGTTGCAATTTTCTAAAACTTTTATCTTTTTCTTTCTGTTATAGTCACAAGTTGGTACTTCCTTGATGACCTGGTTAGATCTATGGTTGTAATTCTTTGTATACAGTTGTTTTGAAAGATAATTACAGGAGGAGTCATTCCTAAATGTGCGCAGAGAGTCTCTCTCTCTCTCTCTCTCTCTCTCTCTCTCTCTCTCTCTCTCTCTCTCTCTCTCTCTCTCTTCTCTTCTCTCTCTCTCTCTCTCTCTTTCTTTTCTCTCTCGCTGTCGCTTTCGCTCGCTCGCTCTCTCTCTCTCTCTCTCTCTCTCTCTCTCTCTCTCTCTCTCTCTCTCTCTCTCTCTCTCTCTCTCTCTCTGCATTGAGACTTTCTGTTCAATTAATCCTTTGTCTAGTAAAACCCATAAAGCCTGGTTGAATTCTAACTATTTATGTGATATTCATCACTGGGATATATTTGACCTTCCGGGATATCATATTTTCAGTTGATAAAATCAAAATATTTTCATATTTTCGCTCCTTTATTCAACATGGCATATGAAAAATATATCCACTGCTTTTTATATTTTCTTTTTCTTGTTGCTTCTGACCATTCTAGTGCTTACCCAACGTCCAAAATTGACTTTCCTATAGAGTTTACAGTAATATCTATTTTTACTTATTGTGAGATTCCTGGCAGTATTCCTCATTCATCTCAATACAACAATTTATTTTTATTATTATAAATCATATTGCTGCTGACCTTACGCCCGTCTTTGGCAAACTCTTTCGTTCCTGTCCATCAAGATATTCATTACTCTCCCTCAGAAAGGAAGGAAAAACTTATTAGCTTGACGTGGATATGAAAAATCACTCTCATTTTGTTTTCTCTATTTCCCATGCTTCCATCTTCTAAAGCATTCAGTCCTACCATTAATTAACTGTTCTAGTCCTCTTATCTAATAAAATTAGCATGAATCTTGCAAGACTCTGGTAAGACTCTTCTTGTAAGACACTTTTTTCTGATAATATTTGATTTAACTCTTTCTAAGTCTTAGTTTTCCATCTATCTTCGCTTAGGTGAACTCCTTAAATTGCAATATATCCAGAATATCTGTAATGTTTTCAGCTCCTTAAAAACTTACTTTTTATAAGATACCTTTTCTTCAAAATTATGTAAATTAAACTAATTTCTTTCATTATTTTTTTTTTTTTTATTTATTTATTTATTTATTTTTATTCTAATATTTAAACGAAGTATTAAGGTGCTAGTCATGCTATTTTATTTCGAGGCTACCCTATCTACTGCTTCCTTTGTATAAGACATAGTTAGTCTCTACTCAGAATACTTTTCACATACATAAAGTGGACAATTACTGAATAACTATTTTTCAAAAGTTAGATTCTAGAGCTTTTCGTTTTAACAATTGAATGTCGATTTCTCTTTTATATTTATTTCTTTCCGTCGAAGAGTTGTATCAATTTTCTTCTCAGGATTTTAACTAAATATTTTGACTTTTGAGGGGAAAAATTGGAATATCTTTTTCTCTTGTTCCAATTCTTTTCACCTCACTTTTTATACCCAATACTAAAAATATAGCTTTATTTTTTCAATATATTACTTAAAAACTTAAGATCTTTTATCACACTACTAACTTACTTGCATTATCATTTCCATGCGTATAGACATACAGCTGCCATTATTTTTCAAAGGTGAATTTTACGTAGACTCTGGTCTATGCTATATCATTATTTAATTGTAAAATGCAGTAAGATACCTCTATAAGAATAATATAAAATGAAAATGAAAAATATTTTTAAAGTGTATAATCGCGAAGCATAATCTTATTTTCATTGTTAGATGTTCAGACCTTCATCCATATCTTGCTCATCTTTGTGCTTAAGTAACGACCAATGCGAGGCCTACGATTTGAAAGACAAATTTTGTAATCTTTACGAAGGTGTTAGAAAGGTCATGAAAAACGATTTTTTTGGGTCTTACGTATCTCTCCAAAAGCTTGAATACTTATCAAAGACCAGCTCAGTTGAGCCTGAAACTACTTCTTCATCAACGGTAATTACAACGAAGACGACTACTAAAGCAATTACAACAACAACAACAAAACCCAAAGGTAACAATATTCAATACATTTTGAAAATTATTATTATTATTATTATTATTATTATTATTATTATTATTATTATTATTATTATTATTATTATTATTATTATTATTATTATTATTATTATTATTATTATTATTATTATTATTATTATTATTATTATTATTATTATTATTATTATTATTATTATTATTATTATTATTATTATTATTATTATTATTATTATTATTATTATTATTATTATTAAATAAATTATAAAAAAAATTTTGATAGATAAACTTTTTATATATTTTGAGGACAATTTTTCATACAAGAAAAGCTTTTCTAATTTGAAATTAGAAGCTAATATAATGAGTTAATCAAGCATTGTAAAGGTATAATAATAATAATAATAATAATAATAACAATAATAATAATAATAATAATAATAATAATAATAATAATAATAATAATAATAATAATAATAATAATAATAATAATAATAATAATAATAATAATAATAATAATAATAATAATAATAATAATAATGAAAGAGAAGTAAGTTATTATTCAAAAAAAAATTTACAGACCTATCACTTGTTTCATTTTTTATTCATGCTGTTCACTAAACAAGGACAAAATGAGATAACTCCTCTGAAAGGATCAATTACCCACACTACACCCACCAACCATAGAAAGATAAAACCATATTTATATATATATATATATATATATATATATATATATATATATATATATATATATATATAGTTGTATATATGCCCATAGAGTTATAGAAATATCCAGGGCGATAGATGCAAATATCTCTCTATATATCTGGAGTTTAAAATTATTTGCAAGTCCAAATGAAGCTGAATAAAAGAAATTGGAAGGA
>JABUQX010077731.1:22500-25000 GCA_015478945.1 Trachelipus rathkii
ATAATTGGATGAAAATAAATAAATATGCCGGAATAGCAAACAGGGTATTACCGAGATTAATACCTGAGAGATGCGATATCTCAGAAGTGAACAGGTTATATTATGCAACAGCAAGAGCAATAACAGATTTGATGGGAGGGAAAATATTTGAGAAAAATAGATCAAATGGAAGAAAGAAGGAACAAAAACCGTCATGGGAAATTAGATTAGAGAGAGACATAGCGAGACTTAGAAAAGAAATATCACTGATAAAAGAATACGAAGAAGGAAACATCACAATAGAAAGTAAAATCAGACAGGCACAAAATATGATAAGAAGAAGTAGAGGCAGAAATCGAGTAACACACGCAATCAGCAGCAGAAAACTAGAATTAGCAGCAAAAGCAAAAAGATTAAGCTCATACAAGAAAGAAGAACAAAGAAAAAGACAAAACAAAATGTACCAGACAGATAAAGGAAAGTTCTATAGAGAGTTGAGAGGTGAAAATATAAAAGTTGATAAACCACCTGAAAGAGACAGACTTGATGCATTTTGGAGGAGTATATATGAAGACCAACGAACACATAATGAAGAGGCGGAATGGATAGAAACAACAAGAAGGAATCCCCAAATAGAAGAAATTAATGAGATGGAATTTGAACCACTAACCGAAAGGGAAGTGATGGAAATGATACGACGTACCAGTAACTGGAAAACACCTGGACCAGACATGGTGCAAAATATATGGTTAAAAAAAATTACAGTACTAAGAGAACCTTTAACAAAGTGCTTCAACAGAATTCTGAACGGAACAGCTGAAATACCTGAGTGGATGACCAAAGGAGAAACAGTCCTTATCCCTAAAACAGGGGAAACACAAAACCCAGGGAAATATAGACCAATTACTTGTCTACCAACTATATACAAAATATTAACAGCAATTATTACAGAAAGAATATACAAACATACAATAGAAAATAATATAATAGCAGAAGAACAAAAAGGATGCAGTAAGGGAAGTCACGGGACAAAAGATCAACTATTAATAAATAAAATGATCCTAGAAGACAGCAGGCAAAGACAGAAGAACTTAAGCATGACTTGGATTGATTATAAAAAAGCATATGATAGTGTGCCGCACTCATGGATCAAAGAGGTATTAAAAATCTATAAAATCAATAATAAGATAAGAGAGTTTATGGAAAAAGTGATGCAAATATGGAAGATCAATATTAAACTACATCACGAAAATGGTACGATACAAATAAATAATGTAAAAATAAGGAGAGGAATATTCCAAGGGGATTCCTTATCCCCATTGCTGTTTGTACTATCGTTGAACCCACTAAGTTCATTAATAAATAACTTGCATAGTGGGTATAGAATAGGATCAAGAAATGAAAAGAAAGGGAAAAACATCTCGCATTTGTTTTACATGGATGACATCAAACTATACTCCCCAAACAAACGACAAACAATAGAACAGATAGAGGTAGTTAAGAAGTTTTCAAGTGATATACAAATGGAGTTCGGACTAGATAAATGTGCGTTTCTGGAGTTGAAGAAAGGAAAAAGAATTGACAGTGGAAATATCAGAATAAACGACGAAATCATTAGACAACTAGACCAGGAAGACACCTATAAGTATCTCGGGATAGAAGAAAGTGAAAAAATAGAACATAAGAAAATGAAGGAAAAGCTGATGAAGGAATATGAGAAGAGACTGAAACTAATATTAAAATCTGAATTGAAAAGCAAATTTAAGGTCGAAGCAATAAGAACATTGGCAGTACCAGTACTATCGTATGGGTTTGGAATAATTGATTGGTTCCAAGAAGATTTAAACAAACTAGATATTAAGACGAGAAAAATGCTCCACGCCCATAAATTGACATATAAGAACCAATGCCTGGCAAGAATGTATGTCCCCAGGGATCAAGGTGGAATGGGACTTCAGGAAATAGATGCAATATATAGAGAGGAAGTGATTGGATTAACAACCTATATTGAAGAAAGTGACAGTAAATTCATCAGATGGGTGAAGGAGCACGAAACAGGGAAAGCGATGAGAACATCTTTAATAGCAAAAAAAGAGATTACCTACGGAAGTATGATATCCCTAACGATGATCCAACAACAGAAGGAATGACAAAGAAGGAAAAGATGAAACACCTAAGAAATGAGCACAGAAAAGCAAGAAGGAAAAAACATGAAAATAATTGGAAGGAGCATGCATTTGCAAAGGAATACAAAAATATTATAGAACAGGTGTATATAGATAAAGAAAAATCGATAGAAGCAGTATGCAGAGGTAATCTAAGAAAAGAAGATGAGAGAACAATTGTAGGGGCACAGGACTTAGCAACGAACCGAGTGGTTCAAGAGAGAGATAGAGAAAGAGAATATATCAAACAAATGCCGAATGTGCAAAGAATATCCGGAAACAGTTAGCCATATACTATCAAGCTGTGAAACACTTCTCCATCGTCAACCAATACACGAAAGACATAATACAATATG
>JABUQX010077731.1:32500-35000 GCA_015478945.1 Trachelipus rathkii
ATATATATATATATATATATATATATATATATATATATATATATATATATAAACACTCTTATAACACGTCTCGAGAATCTCGAATCTCCTTTCTTCGATGTTCTGTGGCTTGAAATCTTTCTTTCTTCTACTAAAATAATCTTGTGCTTCTGTTACTGTTCTCCTAACAGAACAAATTTTCATGCCTTTTTTGATTACCTTACTACTTCTCACGAGACTGTTATATCTTCTCATCCAAATACTGAGGTCCTCTATTTAGGAGATTTCAATGTACACAACACTGAATGGTTGGGGTCCTCTCATACTGATTTAGGTGGGGAGGAAGCCGAATCATTCAGTATTCTCAACGATCTGGAGCAACTAATTAAAGAACCTACTCACATTCCGGATCGTAAAACCAATTCTTGAACACACTTGATTTATGTTCCACAACTATTCCTTCTCTCTATAAATACGCCACCTTCGCTCCTATCGGTAGATCTGACCACAACCTTATATCTCTTAATTTTAATACTTTCTCTCCAACAGCTCCATCCTGCCCTATGCGTTTTTCTGGCACTTTGAT
The DNA here is from genome assembly GCA_015478945.1 of Trachelipus rathkii. Taxonomy (NCBI): domain Eukaryota; kingdom Metazoa; phylum Arthropoda; class Malacostraca; order Isopoda; family Trachelipodidae; genus Trachelipus; species Trachelipus rathkii. Next base: position 33,066 of record JABUQX010077731.1, read on the forward strand.
CGGGCCGATTGAGGGGCATTGCGTTGCTTCTACGCTAACTATAATTGGAGTGATTGCTTTGACTCTGAAGACGCTTCGGCTTCACGGTAAGAGGCTGAGGCTGTAATCGTTGATGGGATGTGCAGGTGTTACATTCCTTCTTCGACTAAATCTTTTTCTCCTCAAAATCCATGGTTCGATCGTGCTTGTTCTCTGGCCATTCAGGCTAGAGGCAGTGCGTATCCGGTGTGGAAAAATTCTCCTTCTCCTTTCACTCTCGCTAATTTTCATTCAGCTCGAAATCGTTGCATTGATACTCTTCGAGGAGCAAAGCGGATTTTCATTAAATGAAAGTGCGCTAACCTTCTTGGTTCTCCTACTGACAAATCTTTCTGGCCTCTTGCCAAAAACATCTCTAACAACTTCTGTAAATCATCCTTTCCTCCTCTTATTCGCTCTGATGGTTCTGTTGCTAATACTCAAACTGAAAAGGCCAATCTCTTCGGCCTCATATTTTCCTCTAACTCAACCCTGGACAATTCTGGCATTCCTCTTCCTCTTCCTTCTCCTCTCAGGTGTCCTATGCCTTTACCTGTGATTATATTTGATCGGGTGCACGGGCTCCTGAAATCTATGAACGTTAGGAAGGCGGGTAGCCCGGATGGCATTCCTCAACGAGTTTTGAGAGAGTGTGCTCCCTAGCCCCTCATTTAACTTAATTTTCTATGCCTCAATACTAGCACTTTCCCTCAGTGTTGGAAGCGCGCATATGTCCAACCTATTCCGAAAAAAGGAAGCCGCTCTGATCCTTCTAACTATCGCCCTATAGCTCTCACTTGTATTCTATCTAAGATCTTTGAAACCTTTCTCAACTCTCACTTCTTAGACCATCTGGAATCTCATTCCCTTCTTTCCGATCGGCAGTACGTCTTTCGGCGTTCGAGGTCTACTGCCAATATACTTTCTTATAAAACAGATTTATGGTTTTCCGCTCTTAGGAACTACGGAGAGACTTGTGTGGTGGCGCTTGACATATCCAAAGCATTTGACCGGGTATGGCACGCGTCACTGCTCTCCAAGCTCCCCTCCTTTGGGTTTCCTCCTTCTCTTTGCTTACTTATGTTTAGCTTTCTTTCAAATCGCTCAATTTTTGCTGTTGTTGATGAGGCGACATCTTCCTCAGGTTTCTGTCATATCTCCTACTTTATTCCTGCTTCCATTAATGATCTTCTCACCTGCACATCTAACTCTATCCACTCTTATGAAAATGACTCGACCCATCATTCTTCAACTCATTTGAATTCTGCTCCCTCTTTTACTTCTAGAATTGCTTCTCGTCTTAATCTTTCCGATTCTATTCTCTCTGATCTGGGTAGAATTTCCGGGTGGGGTCGCTTCAATCTTGTGAAATTTAATTCTTTAAAAATCCAACCTCTACAAATCTCCCTCTCTAAGACACCCTCTAACTTTCCTATCTCTTTCGACGGTTCTCTCGTCTCTCCTGTTGACAACATAAACATCCCTGGCCTTAACATAAACAAAAAAATGTCTTGGAAACCTCACATCACAACAGAGGGCAGCCTCAGAGAAACTGAAAGTTCTGTTTTGACTGCGAGACTTTTTTCCTTTTCTCAGTTACTTCAGCTATACAAGTGTCTCATCCGAACTTGTATGGAGTACTGCTCTCATATTTGGGCGGGCTCTGGTTTCACCCGTCTTTTGGATAGGGTCGAGTCAAAGGCCAAAAGGCTTATAAACTGTCCTGTACTTTCCAGTTCACTTGATCCTTTATCTTTGCGGTGCTTTATCTCTTTTCTATATGTACCGTAGCGACAAGTGCTCGATGGAACTTTCAATATATATATATATATATATATATATATATATATATATATATATATATATATATATATATATATATATATATATATATATATATATATATATATATATATA
>JABUQX010077732.1:0-12500 GCA_015478945.1 Trachelipus rathkii
GTGAAACTCAATAGTTTATTAGGTGAGTATTACTACATCTTACATAACAGTGTCCTGCAGGGCGCCTCTCTCATATATATACACTTTAATCATCGACTTCTAATATACCTGAGTATATTATCTGAATAGTCGAATTTGAGAACTAATAGGTGGTTTAGGAAGTTTGATCCTTAGTTAGTAGCCTCATACATAAATATTACATATATAAATATATATATATATATACACTCATAACACCCATTGCTATCCTAATTTGCACTGTCTACTATGGACTACGTATTCAATATTAATAAGGGTAAGCATAAGTAATGATTAATTAGATTCGATACGGTCTATCTAAGCCGATTGACTCACATAATATTTATTTCAGCAAGACTACTATAATAATAGTTAGGTTTACGTTCAATGTAATAGAGTAATTTATGATAATCTAATACCGGCTATTCAGAGTGGAGTGGGTATTCTCAAATAGTATATTTATGGTATATCACATGATAATACTATAGAGTATCAAGATGTACATAGAGGCTCGGAACTACTGGCAGGGTCTTTTTTATTGAGTGGCTCAGTGGTTGGAGTTTCGATTTGGCGACGCTAACTATTCATAATAGTACTTATACGATATACTATGGAGTTTTATGTGCAACTATCAAGATTAACTCGTGATGTTGGTGCATTTAATTGGTGAGGTATAAAGTGGTTATAATAGCTTATATATTGATTTTATTCAATAAGCGTATAGGTACCTGCGGGATACGGTGGTGATAGCTATAAGGTTCAGTTCCATCTGAGAAGGTATAGGGTTATGATAAGGTATGACTTCACGTAAAGTAACTTTTCTAGTACCAGCGCGCTATGTGACTATGTAACATACAGATAGACATTCTCACCTCCTATACCTATATACTATTACTTTAGGTTTATGATACGAGTGAGTGGAATAATTGGGTAGATAATATAGGAAAATATTATTTACCTAATCTTGTTTGTAGATGGTATCTAATATATATTATATCATATATATTTATAAGCCATATGCAAGATCAGAAGAGGAATAAAGAAAAAAAAAAGGAGTTAAACAAGGTTAATAAGAGTTGAAAGTGCGAAGAGTTAGTATTAGCATGAGGTGATATAATACGGCATTTGCTTTTCGTAGTAAATGATGCTTGTAAGTGATTATGAGGAAGGTATATATAAGCTGATCACCAAAAAAGGTATTCAAAAACAGATTAAAGTAGAGTATATATATATTAATACTTTGTAAATATACGGGAGCTATTTTCTTTCTAAAATTGTGAAACCAAAGTGTCGCTTGTCTCGTTTATAGCGTGTATATAGGATATAATATAACAGACTAAGGTACAATATGCATTTAGGATAGGCATGTATAGAAGGATGCGTTGAGATTGGAGAAGAGGAAGAGAATCATAAGTTGTAGGATATGTTAAGTTTTAGCATATCTTTTATAAGAGTTTTGATAATAAGTGCTCAGACTAGGGATGCGCCATATAGATATTACATTCAGACTGATCTAAATTAGATATAATATAAATCACTAGAGAAAAACGATTCTTGTAGTCACTAATTTTTTCCCCAATAAAGAGAAACAAAATGTATAGTATTTTTTTTAGAGATGTATTATTTGAGAAATGTACATATGTGCAACGAGCGGATAGTATATAATATATATAATAGTTTATACGTTAGAGTTATTGCAGAGTTATTGTATAAATTTGTCTTTTAATATTTTCGAAGAGATATAGAGGATAAATGATCAAGATAAGTAGAGAGGAGAGAGAGAGAGAGAGAGGAGCTGTATAAGAGAGAGAGATATAGCGTATAGAGATTGCTGGAGTGTAGAGAGATGAGAGGGAGATAGACGGACTTGCGATGAAGAGAGATAAGAGTAGATGAAGAGAGAGAGAGAGTAGAGTAGAGTATAGGTAAGGTGAGAAAGTAAGGATGAGTATAGAGAGGAGAAGATAGTGAGTAAGAGATATAGGAGAGAGATGAGAGAAGAGGAGAGAGAGAGAGATAAGAGAAGTAGATAGTGATAGGAGGAGAGATATAGAGAGGAGAGAGAGAGTAGAGATGATAAGAGAGAGATGGTAAGGAGGATAAATAATGAGAGAGTGAGAGAAGAGATAGAGAGAGAGATGAAGGTAATAGAGATAAGTATATAAGAGCAGATAGTATAGAGTAGTATGTATAATGTGATGTAATAAAGATAGTAATATAGAGTGAGTAGAGTATAGAGAGAGTACTGAGGTAATATAAGTTAATATATATTATATATAATTATATAATATAATATTTTGCGTGTTGGTATTTCTTATGAACTTTGAAGACGACGTCATAAAGTTTCGCTGAAATCATTTTTTACCTATTTGAGATTATATGACATCGTAGAATATAGCATAGATTATAAAAATTACAGTTTGCTAGGTTTAAGTGAATGGTAGAAATAATTAAAAGGAATATAGCGCTCACAATATGTTGAGGGATATTGACTTTAATTTCTACTCATCCTTTATCTCTCCCAAGACTGAGCTGGTAAGCGTGGTCAATGCTCATAAGACAAGAAAGCAGTAGAAGAATATGACAAAAGTCGTAATTAGTAAGCCCCACGTCTCTAACCCCCCCCCCCTCTATACCATTAACTTAGCTGAGACCAGAAATATCGAGTTCTTCTGTAAGAACATAGAGTTCCACTCTAATAAGATGACGGGTATCTGGATCGACGCCCTCTCACTGTATTCGTAAAAAAGCAGTCGTCATCTAGGAGATCCGGATTCTAGAGATATACCTTGACACGCGGGCAAGTGCTGGGTGCACATCAACACCCATCCAGAGGCACACGCACTAGTTTCACAAACCAACCAATAAGAAGTTATAATGAAGGTATTAATAGTGATGCACTTTAGTCTAAGCGCTAATAGCAAACTCGACATTCGACTGTACTTACATTAGGTTGCATCTCGTGTGTGAGCTCATTGATGAATCTGAGACTTCAATCCCTTTTTCTTACGATTACCCCGAGCCGTGTCGTAGTTTTCAAACACCTCAGAGCTCGACTATACGAGTCCTACTTAATTCCGACTATCATTCCGAGTGATACCTTGTATAAATAGTTGGAGCTAGCGAGCTCAACGTGTACTTATTTATTTCTCGTTTTCTCAACAGTCTGTCTTACACATTCGACGAACTAATCTCGTACGTGACAAGTACTCGCATTATTGGTTGCTCGGTGATCGAATTTGATTATCATTCTATCTACACATAAGCATAATGAACCCTCGTAGATTGTCCATCCGCTGAGAACAAATGTGATGGAAGATCTATTTAAATGTAGTATTTTCTATATTCCAATAATTATTGGTGCTACACTATATGTTAATTCAAGAATTCAATATTACATCAGAGGTGATACGTCAGCATATGAGTTTAACAGACAGATATAGCAGAATATGATTTGAATGTTGTAAGATTGAGTCGAGGTAAGATTAGCTATGCGACTATAAGATTTCTAGGTCCTTTCACATTCACCTTAGGAAGCGCAACGAATTATATATGCCGAGAAGAGTCCAAATCACCAGACGCGAGCATTGCATGGCCATACACAATAATTCCTCCGCAAATCCTCTGCTATGAGTGCCCGCTAATCCCTTTCATCAATCCATACACATACTCCCTCTAAATGCTTTGAGACTACTCAGGAAAGCTTTGATTCACGAGCGCTAGCAGCAAGATGAGAATAACATAACTTCAGGTCAGCTGACTGTACTCGTCCTCAATCTCCTCATAACCTTAAGCACCTTACACTCCTCTATTCGTTTAGTGAGTTTTCTAGAGCCCCTTCTTTACATAAGAGTGAAGTGTTAGAGCCTGGACAAATCTACTTGCTAACCAATCTCTCTCAAACTCGTCAGATATAAACGCGACATCATGAATTCAACCAAATCATCCGCATTATTAATAGGATAGGGCACACTCACCAGCTGCATTTCCATACATTATCCCTAAACACCTACAATTTCTGTGTACAGCACTTCAATTAACCTTCTCATAACACTTCCTCCAATATACAATTGGAGAGTGAGGAAGGAAGTATAAACACTCACCCATAGCCGTGGACGTGACTCCGTATTAGATGACTGGAGAAGGCGAAATCACTTGCTCTTGACGAGCCAAATGTGTTCTACTACCTTGCACAGCCTCGCTATCCGTCAGTCACAACATACTTTTGATTTCCAATATACTAGAAGTCATCATCTCACCAACGACTGAGTGATATACAATGCATCATATACAACAGCCTACCATTAGACTTTCTTTTTGCATTCAACAAGGATTTAATTGCACCAGTTCATTATTATATCTAATACACATTATACACACACTATTCCATAGATTTGACACAAATTACTGTCACAAATCATCCCTACGATTAAATTTATTTCTATTTCCCCAATCATATTGTTTCACACATTGCTATTTGAGACTATGCTTAATGCACATAGCACTGATATTGCATTCCAGATATCCTCTACTACTATCCTAATATCTGCACACTCTCCTCTGCTCTCAATTACATGACATCAGTATACCTTCCAGCCTCGGATCATCAGTATACCTGAACCCACACCCAACAACTTACTCTTATCTATATTTTACTTTCAACCTTTCTTTTACACCCTCAATCAACCAATCTCTCACTTTCTTCGATTCCACACAAACAAATCATGCGCGATAAGTAAGACTTCCCATAGTCCGTCAGTCTACATCTCCATCCACTCCTAATATCCAAAATTAATCAGCTCCGTTTGGGATAGACAATACACAATCACTAGCCTAAATATATCTTTCTCTCTTACATTAGGTAATTATTAAACAACACTAATGCAATACCCATACATATCACTACCATAAACACTTTACTAATATCCATTCAGAAGATTTCTAGGACAGATCTCCCTTACTCCATCACCTCATATCACCTATAACTCATATAAGCGGTACTACATCAGATGGTTTTCGCTCTATCTCATCTCCCAATGTATCCATCTAGGATAATCTATACTTTTGGCATATCCACACACAACCTATATTATAGCAATACATACTATTGCTTGTCAAATTGCAATTAAATTAATCAAATAAATTTATTCTGTCCACATTTTTCCACCACCCAGTCTATGTATCTAGATTATATTATTCAGCACAGTTATGGTCATACTATATGATAGGTGCAGATTACAATTCTCTGATAACAACTTTCTCACGTGCTATACCCTAGTTTCTCCTCTTTTTTGCACTAATTTACAATACCTTTCATCTTCCCAGAAATAGGAAACTGAGTTTCCTTCTGTGAGAGGCTAAAAGTCTCACCATCAAACACTCACTGCCAGTATAAGTTGATATACAACTTTTATTAGCTCAACGTTGTTGAGTGCCGGAGATGTTTTTAAAGAAATAAACAGTATCTCATCTCCACGTTCCAATGGCATTTTTCTCAACTTAGTTGGTTGATGTGCTCTCTTTGCGCACACTCACCTAATTCTATACAATCATTTCTATATTATCCATCTAGTTGTGACGGCATTATATGAACAACTTAACTCTCTTTATTCATCTATAATTCTGAAGCTGGTTCCCCTTAATCTAATTCTTAACTTTCGCGCATAGTCCATATACACTAGAAGAGCTTCCTCTTTACCCTTAGAATTGCTCTCTGTGTCTATAATAACATAAAAATAACCTCCTCATATTTCATAACTGTTCATTTATCTCTTCTTTTTCTTCTTACGTAATTGTACAACCAACCATTCTTTTATATATCATTCTTTCATATATATTATTGAGTGAGGGAGCAGTGGCTAAATTCTCTTGAAGGTTTAATCATTATGCTTTTAGTACAACAGTTCTCACAACCAAGAACAGGCTTCTCTGTATATAATTACTCATATTTCGGAATCTCGGCATTGAAACTATCATCTTTCTCATATATACTTAATATCTCACGTGTTATTCCTATTGTCTCTTACTTTCTACTTTTAGCCCACTTTCTTTACAAATTATGACATCGTCGATACATTAAATTTTCACACATGAGCACCAACATGGTACATAACTCTTTTGCGATCTGCTATTAACTTAATTATATGACTAAATCAGCTTCATTGTCGTGCTTCCAGATTTGAGTGGCAACGTAATATCATTTCTCTGTCTCTCCACAATAGATCACACTGATTATTTCTGGTGTCAGTAGCGGTCGCATAATACTTTAACCATACTTATCCTTATATCTTGTTTCACGGTTTTCAAACATCCTCATCTCGCTAATTTATATATGTACTCTCACCCTATACTTACGTATATAAACTTCTGTCATCATTCTAAAATTCTCCCATAACATTAGTTATAAAAATGAACAACAATAATTGAAACAGGATCAAGACTCCCTATGTCTTGGTCAAAAATGACCCAACCCGGACATATCTAGGTTAACATCCAACACATACTAATTACAACAATATATCTCTAATATTCAGCGCACTATAACCAAAATAATCCATATCTTTATTTCTCTACTTTCGATACCATTTCTCCTCTCTAGATTCTATACTACCAGTCCCACACGTTAGTATGAAAACCTAAGTATACGTGAGTCTATAAAAAACTATTAGTGTGTTTTAAATATGAAAAGTATTATTACTTTGCATATATCCTCATAACAGTTATTTCTTTCCTCTCACTTCCTTTCTCCTTCTCTCACTCCATCTATCACATATAATAGTCATCATTATAATATTTTAGGGGTTTAGAATAATAAACACGTGAAATAAAGAAAATCTAAAGCCCAAACTAATTAAAATTATTATATACTTTTAGATTCAATAACACTATGTATTCATAACGGATAATACAGTGTATATATAAAATAAATAAAATATTTAAATACACAATAAAAAATTGTGATTTTTTCTTTTATTTAGAAAATATATATTTAAATAATATAATTTATTTTCACTGTTTCATAATAGTACTTTTCGTTTACATCTTATAATACAATTATATAATATAAACACATAATATATTATTAACACATAAATATATATATATATACTATATCTAAGCTTTTTTATTATATAATATCTACTATATATATATTATATAGCCTATTATACATATATATATACTCTCTATTACTCTGAATTTAGTTTGATTTAGTAATTTACTGCTTAATACTATATATAATACATATTATATATATATACTATCTATCATAGATACTATAACTAAATATATAAAGATATTTTAATACTTATAATCTATTTCTTTTCACTATTATAAAAATAATGCAAGGTAAATATTTATATATAATAAATTCCTATTTTTATAAAATAATGATTTATAATCTTTATTGAGTTTATAATTACATTTATAATTTATTTTAATACTTAATTAATCATGTATAAAGTTCAAGTATATATATGTTAATATATTTATTATTTTATTCTGTGATATGTAAATATTTCAATAAGTTTTACAATGCATATTGATGGGTTCGAAGGTGGTCATAATTTCTGAGTAGAATTTTTTTAATATTAATAACTTTTATCACAGTTAGAGAGGGGTATCATCGTTGGTAATGGCTTCCCAGAAGCATCGACCTTACAGAACAAAATGGTTCATAAATTGAATTGTTTATGCTTCAATCTGCAGTTAAAAAAAGACTTCTTTCCTAATGGTTTTTAATCCGTGGGGTTCGAGATGTGGCTTTCTACTATATATGAGGATTTATTGATTTAAAACATTTCTCTACAGAAAGAACACTTTAAATGGTTTTTTACTCCGTGTGGGTTCGAGATTGTAACCTTTCGTAGATCTTTTTTATGATTAAACTTTTATCTGAAGAAGTCTCGATAGGAGAAGGTCTTTTTTTATGGTGGGAAAGGAAGCATATTTCTTAATGTGACGTCATCAGACACGTTCACGTCGTGCTTGATCATCAAGATTTTGTTTCATTTACATTATTTTTATTTCTCTTATGAATGGCAACATGGAAACAAAGTTTGTTTCCTTTTTATCTGGACTGAAAGAGTCGTTATTGTCTCAACCAAAATAATCTGATACGGTCACCAAACTTTCACGTAAATCGGATATGAAATAAATTTTTAACCTGATAAATATAGTGAACAATTCTATTATTGTTATTCTTTATTCTTAGTTTTTTATTGTCAAATTTATTCTTTCAATTGACAAGATGTCCAATAAAGGTCTAAAGAATCCCACTCATATTGTAAAATATTTTTAAAAACTTTGTCTAAATTTTATTATTATTATTATTATTATTATTATTATTATTATTATTATTATTATTATTTATTACTAATTATTATTATGATTAATCTATTATTTATTATTAATTTATTATTATATTATTTATTATTATTAAATTTTTATTCATTATTATTATTCCAGTTATCTATTATTATTCATTATTAATTATTATTTTATTATTATCTGATTATTATTATTTTATCTACTTATTATTATTATTATTATTATTTATTATAAATAATTGGAGAGGGAGAAGTTAAAAAATCCTTATAACAGTGTCTTTAATGAGAAAAATTAGTTGTTTTACACTCTTTTCAGCTAATATTATTATGTATTATTTATTCATTATATTAGTTCATTATTTATTATTATTATTCATATGATTATTATATTTATTATTATTTATCATATATTATTATTGTTGTTATTGTTATTGGTTATTGTTTATGTGTTATTGTTATTATCAATTATCATCTAATCATTGATCATTATTAATTATTATTATTATTATTATTATTATTTTATTATATTATTATTATTATTATTATTTTATTATTCATTATTATTCTATTATTATTATTAATTATTATTATTATTAATAGAAATAATAAAAATAATAATAATAATAATAATAATAATAATAATAATAATAATAATAATAATAAGGATAATAATAATAATAATAATAATAATAATAATAATAATAATAATAATAATAATAATAATAATAATAATAATAATAATAATAATAATAATAATAATATAGCTGACAGAGTGTAAAACAACTAAAATATTCTCAATTAATTAAAGACAATGATAAAGAATTTTTTTAACTTCTCTCCTTCCTTAATATGTCATATCAGTAAAAATATCAGAAAATATTGATTCCTTACAGTCCATCCCGACGTAGATTGCTTAAAATAAATATCCAAATGGCTGTGGGTTCATGATTCGTGCTCTAGTATGAGTAACAGTGAAATAAAATAATTTAAGTTGTTCACAACAAAACAGAACTGAAATATTTGAGGGAATAACATTAAATTTGATTTTTCCTAGAGTGTTTTGAATGGTAATTAAGGAAACCAACACGAGAACCTTCCTGTGAAGGCGGTCTATAACTTTCAGTGTCGAAGCGAAAGAAATGCGACAACACCTGACGAGGTGTAGCAAATTGATGGTTACGTTCTCCCGGTCAAAGTTTTTCTTCCCAAGAATTGGTGTAAACAAATGGTTTGTTTGTTAGTATCTTACAAATATATAAAAGATAACCAGCGATCTTATTGGGATAACTTTTGTAAATATTATTCAGAATGTAATACATTATAAACTTTTGTGCATAAAGGAAAGGAATAACTCGGAACATAAGCTTCTTAATATTTTAATTCATCTTGTATATGATCACGAGACTGACTTGTGTAACGAAAGTCCAGGGTTTGATTTCTAGAGCAAAGTTTTCTGAAAATGTTCCATCTTTGATAAAGGTGTATAAATTTATTTTTTTTGAAAAAATTAAGCTACTTCAGAGCATGAGTTTTAAAATTCTGCAAATTTTTAAAGTATATTATGTAACATGATATCAATTAAAGGCGAACGAATTATATTTTTTCTGGTTATTTTTAATTAACAAACTAATTTTTATTCAGTAAGGTAAGTCAAGAAGTTTATTTTCATTTAACTGGTTATAGAGATTCGGAATTTAAACGAATAATTAAACACGAATGACGAAGACCAAACTGCCTGATTGTACCCTTGGATAAACGTTAACTTAAATTTTAGTTTTAAATAATAGATACGTTTTAACTATTTGAGAAAATTGAATAACATTGTAAAAAGCAGCAGCTGAATTATAATATGTGATTTTTATATTATTATAATTTGGAAAAAAAAAAGGAACATAGTGCCCCAATATTAAATTTTAGAATTCAGTACACCTTGTAGTATTTATGATTTGCAGTTCTGGATTATAAAACAAATATATATAAATATATATATATATATATATATATATATATATATAATATATATAATAATAGTATATATATTATATATATAGTATATATATATATATATATATATATATGTAATAGTAATATGAATCCATAATATATAGTATATATAGTATATATTTAATATATATATAATATATATTAGAAGTCTGAGATGGACTCATACTGCGGATCACGTGTGGCTCCCGGCATCCGGTGATTAGAGCCTACATCTTGAAATCTCTGTATACAAACGTAATAATAGCCCGTGTAAGGGTGTCTTACCCTAGGGTAACGAACCCTTAGAACTTGACTTGGTTTTGAGGGTTTCAGAACCCTCATGGATGTCTAAGAGACCCCGGGAGGGGGATTCCGTAAACGAAAAAAAAAACAAAAAATAATGGAGGACATATTGAAATGCGTAGAGATGAAAGAAGATAATGGCTGGTAGTATGAAAAAGGGAATAAGAACATAGGTATGATTGGAGAGTGCATGCAATAGATTGTCCAGTGCGCTTGCACCCGGTAGCCTTTGTGGCTGCCAGAGAGTTTGAAATATCTGGTTACAAATCTATAATAGCATTTAATAGACTCTAGTTAGGGGTATCTTTTTCCAAAATCGGTGTTTTCCGAAACCCTTAGGGCTCGATTTTGAGTGTTTAAGCAATCATCACATATAATACTATATATTCATATTAATATATATTATGCTATATATATGTCACTATATATATATATTATATATATTATATATATATTATATATATATATGTATATATATATATTTATTATCATATATATAATATATAAGTATATATATATATATATATATATATATATATATATATATATTATATATATAATATATATATATATAGTAGACTGTAGTATATATATATATATATTATATTATATTATATATATATATAATAAGTATATATTAGTATATAATATATAATATAATATATATATATATATGATATATAGTATATATATTATATATATATAAAGAACGAATGAAAGAAAAACAAAGATACCAGTAGCTCAAGAAATAATATAAAATAATACTCTCCTATCATCAACAGCTGAACTGTCTTAATGCACAGACACAGTAAGAAACTAATAATCTCCGGACAAAATTGCAATTCTTCTCTCTTTATATGATTGTGTATTCGTCCGTTCCGTAAAACCTGGAATTGGACGTGATAGACCCAATCAGCGCCCTCGTATTGGCTGTGACGTTATTCAATTTTGACGCATAGTGGATAAGGGACCAGATTATGGAAATATTAGATCTGAATATAACTTCTGGTGATGATAGATATTTTGTCATGAGCAAAGAAATATAATAGTTTATGAGCAAGCAATACTACGACGAACATGAGTTAACCTGTATAAGAATGAAGGCTGCAGATCTTAGAGGTTAAACAATCTGACCCCGAAATGTTAATAAACTTTAAGGCATTGGGAAAACTTTTGCAGGGGAAGTTTACAGAAAAAATATTATTACTAGAGAGAGAGAGAGAGAGAGAGAGAGAGAGAGAGAGAGAGAGAGTGAGGAGAGATGGGAGAAAAAGTGAGAAGAGAGAGAGAGAGAGAGAGAGAGATGAGAGAGAGAGAGAATGCAGTAATTGAAAAGGTAGATGTTGTGATATTTTTCATGTGTAGGTCGGAGCTTATATTGTTCACGGAAAAGGTTTGATATCACAAAATGCATTTGCAGAGATAGTGTACAATAATCGCTATCTTACATCAATCAATCATGGGATGCAGGTGATAGGGGAGGGGCTGGGGTGTGTGCGTTGGTTAGAGTTTGATCAATTGATTAATTGTATGATTTTTTTATTAAAAAAAGAAGTGAAAAATTTAGTAAAAACAAAATGGTTATAATAATTTTATGTAATGTTCGTACAAAACATATTTTTTGTTATGTTATACAAATAATAAAGTAAAAATATGTACTTTATTAACCTTAAGGCAATAAGGCAGTTAAGCAAAGAGCATGGCCTAATGGGAGGGGGCTGGTATGGGGCATTTGCGCTACTGCTTCACTGACTTACGACTTAGTGGTTAATAAAATACATATTTCTTTTTATAAAAAATAAAAAAATAGTAAAATCAAAATATTTATAATAATTTTTAAAATATATTTTAAAAATAAATAAATAAATA
>JABUQX010077732.1:20000-22517 GCA_015478945.1 Trachelipus rathkii
TATATCTATATATATATAATATATATATATATATAATATATATATATATATACTATATATATATATATTATATAGTAATATATATATATATTAGTGGATGCACAAGAGATTCGGTCTTTTTGCCAACTCTTCAACTCCGAATGGAGACCTCTTATGTCTCCGGCTCTACGGCCAGAGTTTTGTGTACCATTTAATTAATAATTACTTTTAATAAAAATTCTGATTTTACCTTGCAGAAAAGGAGGCAAAATAAAAAAATAAATTGGCGTATATAACATTTATTTTCTGGAAAAAAAAAAGATTTAAAATTGGTGGGTCCAAATTTTTTCTTTGGAATAAAAACAACTTGAAGATGTGAAGAAATTAAAATTACCCTTTTATAACATTTAATAAATGTGTTAAAAAATAAAGATGAAAACTTTGAAAACTGTAAGATACCTTTATCTTCCCTTCTCTGCCAACTAGATGTGGGGTAGGGGTGCGTAACATGTAGGGAAAATAGAATAGCTAAGTAGAAGAGCACTACATAAGTCGAAATGAAGGTACCCCATACCATCCTCTCCATACCCCTAAGCGAGAACTCGACACAGATCAAACAAACCAAGCCAGAGTTTCACAAGACTACGATGGACCCTCACTGTGGTATCTCGTCAATGTGGGGGTTCATCCCCTGTCCCAGGCCCACAATAATACCCGCTCACAAACCCCAGCCATTCACTCCTATTATGCACCTTCCCGCCTCTGCAAACTCACATTTCTTTCCTTCAAACATTCCTTTACTGTAAGAAAAAATATTCTTGTAGCTCCCGTAGTTTCCCTTACCCTCATATGAGGGTGATAATACTGCTATCCTCCAATCCTTCGTAACTATACCCTAAAAAAAAGCTTTGTTACACAACTTCCATATACCAATTAATCACAATCTCGACTCCATTCTTGATCATTTCACCGGTAATTCTATCTATCCCAACAAATTCAACTTTCTTACTCTATCTATTACCTCCTTCCTACTAATAAATAACCACATCCTCAAAAAAAGACAATTTCTTCTTACACCATCAAATCCACATACATTCACTATCACCTCTTCATTACTGATAATGTTAAACAGATTTTCGAAGTATTGTCTCCACACTCTCCTCACATCCATCCCATCAGTCACAAAAGTACCAGCCCTATTTTTTATTCTCTGAAGATACCCTTTACTCATTTTTCATAACCTTTCATACTTCCTTCCAGAAGAACTTTCTATTCTCTTGTAAGTCCCCATTCATCATCCTTCCAAACTGTTCATTTACCTCTTTTTCCTACACAGAAAAAAAATTATATCCAAAACTACAATTCTATCAATCAAAGACCCCATGATGAATTGTCATTTCGCAAATTAATGTAGTTTGACATGATATTATTCCTTAAAAGCCTATATAAATTGCTAAGTGATAGATTTTTAAATTAGATTTTAATCTTTAGCGAAACTTCTGAATTTAATATTAATAAATAACTGAAATAGGAAGGAACTACTTCATATCGCGTAGAAAATATTGATACGCGGTCGTATGATTTAATTTTCATCCAACTACTTCATATAATATACTTTACATTGCATAAGATATACTTTTACATCGAAACGCAATGCTATGAATTTGTTTGCGTCAAAGTCTGTATTGTCAAATTTGAAAATTAATATATTATAAAAATATGTTACCTATAAGACATTTTTATTTTATTTTCCTTTTTTAATATTT
This sequence comes from Trachelipus rathkii, assembly GCA_015478945.1. Lineage (NCBI taxonomy): Eukaryota > Metazoa > Arthropoda > Malacostraca > Isopoda > Trachelipodidae > Trachelipus > Trachelipus rathkii. Next base: position 21,746 of record JABUQX010077732.1, read on the forward strand.
TACAATAATTATTTAATTAATAACGGAGAAAAAGTATCAAGTGAAAATTTTCATATTATAATTCATATTAATATTTTTTCATTTTTCACTTCGCCTTTAATATAAAAAGTTAACTATAATTGATCACTGAAAATTAATTAACAAAAAATGCTATTTTGGTTAAGTATGGCAAAAATTAATTTATTGAATATAGAAATAAAGTCTATAAGTATCATATATATATATATATATAATTATATATGATATATATATATAGTATAAGTAGTTATATTATATATATTATATATATATAATATATATATATATTTATATATAGTATATATTATATATAATATAGATATATATATATATAATATAATATAAGAAATTTTACATTTCTCATGAAGTTTAATATAACATGTAATGGATTTTACTTTTGGCGTTATACAGAATGTTGGCAGAGAAATAAAATATTTATATATTGATGATCGTCAAAATTATATCAATTGAATGGGTTACTTCAATCAATGCGTATTTTCACTTGCCTGAGAGGAACACGGGGGTTGGATGGATAATTTTAAATTCACCTTGATATAATTTTTTGTTCTGTGTAATTCAAATGTCTTTCTTTTATCCCTCCTTATATAATTCCAATAACACTTTTTTTTCGAGCCTCATCTTTGGTTTTTAGGACTCTCAACCAGGCTTTTTTTTATTTTAATTCCACCACTAACTATTGACATTCTTACTTCCTACTTTGGGACATCCACTATGCTTCTCTTGCACTACTCTT
>JABUQX010077733.1:5000-23170 GCA_015478945.1 Trachelipus rathkii
CTCACAACGCTACGTGAAGTTAGTAGTTACCTTTACCAAGCTATATATATATTCTATATACTATATATAATATATATACTATATATATATATCATATTATATATACTATATATATAAAAGTTGACGGCCTTTCATAACTTATTTGGTTAGGGCTTACTTGGGCGCTTCATAATTCATTAGGTTGAGGGCTACTTGGGCGGTTATCTAGGTTCTAGGTTAGGATACACAGTTATTGTAGTAGACCACAGATTTACTATATATATATATAATATTATATATATATATATATATATATATATATATATATACTATCATATAATATATATATTATATATCGTACTAAATTTCCTTATTTGGGTAAAAATGTTTATATTTTCATGGGAATTTTATAAAATCGATTCTTTTCTAAAATATCGATATCGGATAGGATTACACTCTTTCCGAACTATTTCCAAATTTTTTTTTATGATTAAGGCTGCTACAATCTTTGTTTTTGTTCAACGTTTCGCCAAACAGCAGCATGAGTGGATGTTTTTTTTTTCTTTACTAATGTTTGTTATTCGGTTTGATTTGCCTTAAATGGGAAATCTACAAACGCAAAGAGTTTGTCAATTTTCGTTTGAATCCACATGCATGATTGAATTAATATATGGCAAATGTTTGTTTGTCGGCATTGTTTGCAATATTCTCTCAATCTTTTTTCCATAGCTTATCGGTAAAGTTTACACATCAATGGAACGAACGTTTAGAATTTAATCTCCATCCACGCATTCTTCTCCATTTGGCAGTATAAAATTCAAAATTTTAATTTAAATTTTTATTAACAATTCGTGTATATATATATATATATATATATATATATATATATTTATTTTTTTATTTTAGATAAATATTAGTAAATATATATATAAATATATAATATATATTATATATATATATATATATTATATATATATATATACTATATATATATCATATAATATATATAATATATATATATACTATCATATATACTATTATATATATATATATATATATATATTAGTATATATAATATATATTAGTTTTCATCTTCAGAAATATGGAAACTCTATAAACGCGAATTTTCGTAATATTTTCTATTTTAGTAGTACAGAGAGCTTGCTACACGGAGACTTCAGAGTAAGTTCCTAACTTATCTGAAAACCATAAAATCGTATGTTTTAGATATGAAGTAAGTTTTAATTTAAGGGAAATAGGAAATGTATTAAAAAATTCAAACTTATTTTAAAAATCTATTAGGGAATTACCGGAAAAACTAAACTAGACCTGCTGAAGAACGCAGTCCGTATTTAGCATGAGCAAACTCACACCTCCCAACGGAATTTCTTTCTGACAGTAAAAATACTCACACAATGGGCCAAAAGGACGCTTCAGAAACGGAACCTGGTACAAAGAAACTGCCAAAGATGTGTGGACACCTTCAGAACCGAGTAGTTACAGAAAACTACCACGCAAACTACTTAATCCTGCTCATGTCCGAAACCAAAATTACGTACCAGATGAAAGCCAACCTTGGGGGAAAAAAAAGGATCAGCGACCTTTGAAATAGAAAACTGAAACTCTTTGTAATAAAAAAACATCAGTCACGAGCGCCTCTAAAGATCTTATAAATATAAAAACTAACAGATGGCAAAAGCGAAAGCAATTCTCATAGTGAAGAAAAAGTTGACTAGTTTGCAATGACGAGAAAAGAAAACGCCGATTGTAAATTCTGGAACTTTAAAATATGCGGATAGGAAAAAGGAGGTAGAAAGCTAAAAAAATATTTAAACCAAAAGATGTTTCTTTTATAGAACTTTTAACTGTGTTTAAAGATGAAGATGATGAACGTTATAAAAAGGCTGACGTAGAAAAAATATTTTATTGCAGCTCTTCGGGATATCGGCCGTATTGAACCATAACTTCATTTAATACCAGAAAAATTGGAATTTATTGAAACGTATATACGAAATTCACAATAATTTCCTAGATCTTATAGAGAAAGATATAAAGAGTAATATTTTTCCATTTTTATTCTATCACACAGTCGCCCCAATCATTAAAGAAAAAATTTTACCCCACCTGGCTAAACCAAATGTGATCATAGTAGTTCAAGAGTTGGCAAAGAACTACCAAATTAATAAATTACTTAATATATTACTAGATTTAACAGATTTACCCAAATATAAGACTAATTACGCCAATATTATTATTCGTATGCTTAACGATCATTTCGCATCTTCTAAAGTGGTGAACAACAAAAAGAATAGGAAACTTTTGAGGAAATATGAAAGGAATCTGAATAATCTTCTAGAAATTATAGACCATGATTGGTATGAATACGAAGCACCTGTTAGTTTTATTAATTATTTATTAATATATTCCAAAGAAGAACCATTCATTAGAAGAACACAAATGCTATTTAAACGAATTAAAGATCAGAAAGAGAAGACCGTCCTTCCACGTTATAAAGGAGAATTTTCAAAGGTTAATTACTATTGTGTTTAAACTAGTCTAAATATTAATCATAGGTCAGAGCCTGTTTTATAAACTTTGGATAGAGTTAGTTAACTTTAATTACCTTTAAATGGGCATTAACTTATTGCTAATTTGACTCATACAATAGGTTCAGATAAACAATTTAAACCATTTTTAAAATTTTGCATATTGATGCTTTGATTTGATTGTCCCAACTTAAAAACAAAAGCAAATTTTGAACGGGATTCTTAACATCTATTATAATCAAAAAACTAATTGAAGACCTGCCTCATTATTAATTGTATAATTAATAAGATTCTGTATTTTCAAATATAGGCATTATAAAGTTTTCATGAAATTTGCTTTAAGTTGTCAATATCAAACCAGAGCAGCGGTATATAGACAACTTCTTTAATTGAATTTGTTCGAATTTACTACTGTTATACTATATTTCTGATGCATTTTATTTCAGGATGAAGATTCAGAAAGTTGGATGAATTGGATACAGTGGGTACGGGACATTATTGGTTTTGGAAGATCAGAACAAGAACTATAAATGATTTCTTATTAGCTTTAGTAATATATCATGGAAAGGATATATAGCAAATTTTAAATTGTATTAATTCTTAAATAGTTGATTAGAGTTGATAGTTGATAGTTGTGGTGTGAAGTCGTGTGTACTTGTTCTTCTCGTGTCTTTTTTTTTTTAAATGAATTAATTTAACTTTTTTAAGTTTTTAAAAGTTCTTTTAAGTTTTAATTTGAATTTCATTGTTTCGATTTTTGGCATTTTTTGTTTTTAATTTAGTTACCTCTATCGCGTGATTTTAATGTTTACTTTTTGTGATTTGATTAAACGTCGGAATCTTAAGCTGAGTTTTAGTTTGATTTTTAGTATTCTTTTAAATTATTTAACATATTTTATAGATTTTGTTTTGTCGTGTTTTTATTAATTAATTGTGATAACGTAGTTTATTTTTAGGATTTTAAGACTAAATATCTCCAAGTTTAATCACCTTGGGATACTTTTATTTTTATTTATTTTTTTTTTTTCTATACATTAGTTTTAGTTATACTGTTAGTAACGGATCGTTGTGTGTGTGTTGTTTTGGTGTGTTGTATGTGGATTGGAGTAAAACGTGCAAATTTTTTATATATCATTATTTACATATTTAATAAATTTGTTTTTGTGTTTCTTTTAATTGACATAAAACGTAAAGTTTATTTTTAGTTTTAATAAATATCCAAGTTTACGATATGATTGTTTTGTTTTTTTTTTTTTTTTCTAACATTTGATTTTAGTTATCCTTTGTTGTGAAGATCGCTTGGTGCAGTGTGTGTATGGTGTTGTTGTGTGGTGTGTGGAATTGGTAGGTAACGTTGTAAATTTTTTTAAACTATTAGAGCTTGTGTGGCGCGTTTTGTTTGGTGCGAGCGGCTGATCGATGAAGGTTACAGAGTTAGATTGATGGGGGGTGGTGCGCGCGGGGGTTTTCTATTGACTTTGCTGTATAAGCTTCGCATGGCTACGTGCTGTAATCAACGAATCTGTGGAATATATCTCTAACTCTCAACCTACACATTTTATTCTTGTCTGAGACCCAGCTGGCCAGGGTTTCTTTTTCAAATTAAACTTATTCTCTATATATACTTTTTCTATAATTTCCGTCTTAATGGTGGTGTCTGTGCCTATATAAAGCTAAATACTCTGTAGTACACGTATCGAGAGTTGTGTTTGATCTGCTGAATTTGGATTGGGTTTTCTGTGTTGGGTTAAAATTTTCTCCCCCTACTACTATATTATTTTGTGTTTCTGCTACTGCTCCCCTAATGGAACAGATTTTTTCAAATTTTTTGACTATTTTACTATTCTATGGAGATGTTATTTTCTTCCCCATACAAATGCTGAGATCTCTATTTAGGGGTATTTCACGTTAACACACTGAGTGGTTGGGTCTTCCTCTCAGCACTGATGCGGGGGAGGAGGCAAAACATTCAGTATTTTCAACGATATGGAACAGTTAATTAAGGAACCTACCATATTCTAGTCGTCCTAACCCATTCTTGAATACGCTTGACTTATGTTTAACCACTAGTCCTTTTCTTTTATAAATACACCATTTCTCTCCTATTGGTAACTCTGAGCACAATTTGTGTTAATTATAACCATTTTCTTACCGCAGCTTCCAACATGCCTAAAGTAATTTCTGGCCTTTAATCGGGCTTAATTGGGGGGAATTGAGTTGTTTTTTGTAACTACTCTTGGAATGAGTCCTGCTTTGACTCCGGGATGCATCGGTCACCGCTGAAAGGGTGGGGCGTATCAGCTGATGGATGAGCAGATTCATTACTCTTCACTATCTTTTTTACCATTCCTGGTTGATGAAGTCTTGTTCTGCGCCATTAAGGAGAGAGACATTGCGTATGGGCATGGAAAAACTATCGTTCTCCTATCACTCTTACTATTTTCATTCTGCTCGAATCGTTTGCAAGGATACTATTTCGACAGCTAAGCGACTTTCATAAAGAAGGTGGCATCCTGCTTGGTTTCTCCTACAGATAAAATTTTGGCCCTTGCAAAACATTCTAACATTTTTTAATCATGCTTTTCACTTATTCGTCTGACGGTTTGTTGCTAGCTTCTTCTGAAAAGGCCATCTCTTCGGCCTCTCTTTTTTCATCTAAATTCCTGGACGTTATCTGGCATCCTCTCCTCTCCTTCTCCCTTCAGGTTTCCTGTATTACCTGGTATTACACATGAATCGTGTGCTGGGATCCTGAAGATCTATGAACGTCAGGAAGGCTAGTGGCCCAGATGCATTCCTCCCGTGTTTTGAGGGAGTGTGCTTTCTTGCTGGCCCCTCCCCTCGTTCACTTACTCTCTTGTCTTTAATATTAATACTTTTCTCAGTGCTGGAAGCGCGCCAAACGATCCCGAAAAAAGGTAGCAGTTCTGAATCTTCTAACTATCGCCCTTGCTTCAACTTATTCTATCTAAAATTTTGAAACTCTTCTTAACTCTATTTCCTGGATTCAATTGGAGTCTCATTCCTTTTCAGATATAGTATGGTTTCGTGTCGAGGTCAATGGTGACTATCTTTCCAATCTATGATTTATGGTCTTCTGCCTTAGGGACATGGGGAGTCTGCGTGGTGGCGCTTGACTATGCCGCGAGTTTTGACCGGGGTTTGGCACGCGTCCTGTCTCTAAGCTCCTTCCTTTGGTTTCCTCCTTCTCTTTGCTTATCTTGTCTAGTTTTCTCTCGATCGCTCCATATAGCACTTCTTGATGGAGCGACCTCTTCCTCCTTTTCTGTTTTTGGTGGTTCCCGCAAGTTGTTTCTTTCCAACTTTTTGCATTTCATCAACAATCTTCTCGGCTTCACTTCTGACTCTGTTCCTCTTATGCCGATAGATCAACCTCCACTCCTCTCATTTCAAATCTGCTCCTCTTTTGCTTCTAGAGTTGGCTCTCGTCTTCAGCTTTCGATTCTATCTTGTCGATCTGGATGGGATTTTCGGGTGGGTCACCTGCAACATGTATGTATAAATTCACTTTTTGAATACAGCTTCACATTTCCCTCTCAAAAAACCTCCAACTTTCCTATTTCCTGCGACGGCTCTAACGTCTCTCTTGACAATATAAACATCTTTGGTCTTAACATAAACATAAATTGTCCTTGGCAACCTATATTTCAATGATTGCTCAAGGTGCTCAAAGAACTGGGATTTGTTCGGTTGCGGGAATTTCTTTTCTCTGAAGTTTGCTCCAGTTATAGGGGCTTATTCGCCCTTGTATGGAGTAGTGTTCTCACATTTGGGGCTCCGGCTCCACACTTCTATTGGATAGGGTTGAGCTCTAAGCTAAGAGACTAATAACTGTCCCTAATTTTTCAAACTCTCTGACCCTTCTATTGCGACGTGAGTTGGCTGCACATCTCTTTTCTATAGGTACTAACGGTAGATGCTCAGGGAGTTGGCAGCTCGTATTCCACCTCCATTGGTCGCCTTCGAAATACAAGGGGTGTCATGCTCTCGCATGATTTTTGCGTGAGGTTTGAGGAACCCGACTTGTTGTTGTGGTGCTCTTTCTTCAGCTACTCTCTGTTTCTGTGGACTCCTTGCTTCTTCTGTTTTTCCACTATATTATCTTTCTCTCTTTAAGCCACGCGCTCAACTGAGAGATTTGCCTTAGGCTGGGATTGGGTGGGGTTTTCCTTGTTTTATTTTTTTGCCCTCCTTTGAAAGTGGCTCGGTCCGTGGTTGGTGGTTAACTGTAAAATGATAATATTTATATATATATATTATATATATAATATATAGTATATCATATATATAATATATATATATATATATATATATATATTATAATATATATATATAATATATAATATATATTTATATTATTCTTATATTATATATATTATATTATATTAGTATATTATATACTCTATATATATATTATATTATATATTATATTATTATATATATTATATATATATATTATGATTATATATATATATATTATATCGTTATGAATATAATATATATATATATATTATATATATAAATTTATATATATTATCTATATATATTAATATAATTATATATATTATATATATTATATTATTATAATATATTTATATTATATATATATATATATTATATATTATATATATACTAATTAGTATATTAATATATATATATAATATATAATATATATTATATATATATATCTTAAATATATATATATATATATATTTATTATAATATTATATATTTACTCTCACTCTCTCCCAAGAAGGTCGGTTTTCAGGAAATCATGAACTGTCAGCGGGACTGTCAGCCGTCTAAACTCGGCTCCATTTCAGAGCCTTCTCTGTATTTTCTTCATCGCTGGCAGCTCACATCTCTCCAACGAATCCTGTCCTGACTATTCTCTTTCATGGTCGTCCTCTGAGTTGTCTTCCGTCCTGCGTCCATTCCCATCTTCTGTAACCTGTCCTCCTGCTTTTTCTAGGATGTCCCACTATTTGATTCTTGCTATATTCATTTTCCTCGCCAAGGGTGTCACTCAGACTTCCCTTCTGACTTTCATTCATTAACCCATTCATGGTTTTTCCACTCATTGTCTTCAAAATCATTCATCTTCGTAACTTGTATCCCACTTTAATATCTCTTGGTAGTACTCCGTCTCCGCACCGTATGACAATATAGGTGCTAACACTCTTCATAAGTACTACTATTGACTTACATCCCCATATATTGGTCCTTCATCAAAGGGTACAAAGCTCTTGCAGTTCTTCCCAGCTTTATCTTATGCTCTATTTCCGCATCACACCCTCCGTCCTCTGTATATAATCCATCCAGATATTTAATCTTTCACGTTCCTCCAATACTCCGAACACCGCGATCGCTCTGCTCACCATAATCAGTTCTGTTTTCTCAATGCTCATATGTAGTCCATTTACTAAGTTTTTCCTAGACACATCTCTCCATTTCTTTACTTTCACTCTATAACGCCAGCAGATCATTTGAAAATGTCAATACTCCTTCCATACCCTCCACCTCTACCCCGGATCTCTTTAGCTTACTTTATCAATGTATGCTATGAACAGTAAAGGTGACAATGTGCTTCCCGGTTTCACTCCCTTCGCCACCTCAAACCATTTTTAGTTTTTATATCTTGTTCTCAATTTACCGCCTTGTCACTTTATACATACTCCTCAGTGCATCACACAATCCTATTCCCACTCCGCAACTCCTCCACAGTCAATTCCAAGATTCTTACAAATTGTTTTCTAAAATCTATATATACAACATAAATCCTCCTGTTGTACTCCTAAATCTTCTCGCTAATCTGTCTCAGGGCGAACGTAAGGTCCGTCGTACTTCTGCCCTTCCTGTACTCTAAACATTTGGGTTCTATAAATCTTCTCTCCAACACACACAAATATATTTTTGCTATTGAATATGATTATGATCCCCTATACATTATTACTAGGGGTCTCTTTCCGTTTATATATTTGGATTATCATTTTTCCCCAAATCTCTGGGGTCTATTTATCAAACTCATTTAACTCAAACCTTTTCTCTCAATAACTCCCCACACCTGCTTAATCAACTCAGCTGCTATTTCATTTTCGGGAGCTTTATCATTTTTTTTACAGGTTCTTCTCTGCCAATTCCATGCTCATCCCTTGCTTCATCCCTCTCACAATCATTCCCCCCCCCTATCACAAAACTCTTCCATTCACTCCTATTGCGCTTCTTTCTACTCGCCACTGTTACACTCACATTCCTTTCCATCTGACATTCCTTTACTGAATCAATCCACTTTTTCTTAGGTATCCCAGCCGCTCGATTCCCAGCACACTCGCCATTATACATCCGCTTAACCAACCAACTATCATCCAATCCTTTCCATATGACCAAACCATCTCAATGTACTCTCGTTTATTCTCTCATTTACTTCCTTCTTCACAACACACAACTCCCTTATTCGTTCATTCCTCATTTTATAAATTCTTCTCACATCTAACACCCTCCCCCCCCGCTAAGATTGTCCATCTGAACATCTTGCACCTTTGATCTATACCTCTTATTCCAGACCATAGTTTCAGTACTATACATTAACACAGGTAACAATATGCCCTCATTCAAAACCCTAGCACACTCAAGACTTAGTCCCTTTACATCCACCAAGGATTTAATTGCACCAGCCACCTTTCTACCATTCACAACTTTCCTACTACATTCTTCATTATCCATTCCCTTTACATCCAACATATACCCTAAATATTTAAACTCAGACACTTGTTCCAGTTGCTCATCATCTAATATAACTTAACGCCGGGAACTCTCTTCATTTACTACTATAACCTTACTTTTATCTACATTTACTTTTAAACCCATCCTTTTACACACCCTACCAAACCCCTCTACGAATCCTGTTTAACTCTCTTCAGATTCTCCACACAAACAAAATCATCCACTTATAATAAGCAGGACACCCTCCACTCTACCATTCTCCATCAGTCTAACACCTTCCCCTACCACCCCAACCTCTAATTCTTTCATCACCCTATCCATATACAAATTAAATAACCAAGGAGATATAACACATCCTTGTCTCACTCAACTCTTAATATTAAACCTTCAACTCTATTAATTCTTACACACGCTTAACTCTCGTCATGCGTAAATATTCAAAAGAACAATAGTTTAAAATTACGCTAAAAAAGTTTGTTTAGTAAAAAAAATTGTTTATTTTTTTTTCATAGTTGATTTAAGGGCCAAAAAATCGTCAAAGAAAGCTGATGTATATATCATTCGATTCAGCAGAAAAATTGATTTAGTTGCACTCAAAACCTAATTTCACAAACCAACTGTTGCTTATGACCTTTTGCCTTATAAGCGACATTATTATTATTATTATTATTATTATTATTATTATTATTATTATTATTATTATTATTATTATTATTATTATTATTATTATTATTATTATTATTTTTCAATTCAGCAGAAAAATTGATTTAATTGCGCTAAAAACTTAATTTCACTAACCAACTGTCTCTTCTGACCTTTTGCCTTACAAGAGACATCATCATCATCATCATCAGTAGCAGCCACCGGAAACAGAAAAGTGTAGATGAATATGACGCAAGTCGAAAAGAAAACCCAGCCTTACCTCCCCCTTTATATCTTTTAGTGAGAACTCGTCGCAGTCAGAATATCCATCCTAGAACTTCACGGAACCGCGACGGACCCTAACTATGGCATCTCGTCAATTTGAGGTTCATCCCTTGGCCCAGGTGGGCCACAACCATACCCCCTCACAAAACCCCGCCATTCACTCCTATTATGCATCTTTATTCTCGCCTCTGCCAAACTCACATTTCTCTCCTCCAGGCATTCTTTCACTGACTCAATCCACTTTTTCTTCGGTTTCCCAATCGGCCGATTCTCAGCACACTCACCACTATGCATCCACTTAACCAACCGATTATCATCCATCCTTTCCACATGACCAAACCATCTCAACGTACTTTAATTTATTCTCTCATTTACCCCTTTCTTCACACCACACAACTCTATAATGCGTTCATTCCTCATTTTATCAGTTCTACTCACAAATAACACGCCCCCAAGATTGTCTATTTGAACACATTGAACTTTAGATCTATACCTCTTATTCCAGACCATAGTCTCACTACTATACATTAACACAGGTAGCAACATATCCTCATGTAAGACCCTAGCGCAATCAAGACTTAGTCCCTTTATATCTACCAAGGATTTAATTCCGCCAGAAACCTTCCTGCCATTCACAACTTACCTATTACACTCTGCATCATCCATTCCCGTTTCATCCAACACATATCCTAAATCTTTAAACTCAGACACTTGTTCAAGCTGCTCACCATTTAACATAACTTCACACCGAGAACTGTCCTCACTCGCAGCCATAACCTTACTCTTACTTACGTTTACTTTCAAACCCATGATTTTACACACCCTTCCAAATCTCTCTACCAATCCTCTCAAACTCTCTTCAGATTCGCCACACAAAACCAAATCATCCGCATAGGGCATCCTCCACTCTCTTCCATTCTCCATCATTCTAACACCATCCTCTGCCACCCCCACTTCTAATTCTTTCATAACCCCATCCTTATACAAATTGAATAACCAAGGAGACATAACACATCCCTGCCTCTCTCCGCTATTAATATTAAACCAATCACTTTCGACTCCATTTATTCCTACACACTCTTCACTATCTTCATACATACTTTGATTACATTCAGAAGCTTACCACCAACACCATATATCACTAACATCTGCCATAGAGCTTCCCTATTAATCCTATCATACGCCTGTTGCAAATCCATAAAACCTAAATACAATTTATTATTCTTTTCCCTCATTTTCTCAATCATTTGTTTCAATGTAAAGATTTGATCCAACACCTCCTCTACAACTTCTAAACTCACCTTGTTCTTCCACCAATCATCCTTTCAGTCACTCGACAGCACGTCATTCGACCAAATAACCAGCATATTCTTCCCTACAACACTCAATAAACTAATTCCCATATAATTCCTACAGTTACCCTTATCCCCCTTACCCTTATATAAAGGTACCACTATTACTGCTCTCCTCCAATCCCTCGGAACTATACCCTCCATAAACGCTTTGTTACACAACTTTCAAATCCAATTAACCACCATCTCGCCTCCGTTCTTGATCATTTCACCAGTAATTTCATCTATACCTACAAATTTACCATTCTTCAACTTTCTCACTCTACCCATTACCTCCTCCTTACTAATGACCTCATCCCCAATATACCTATTCCTCCTTGCACCATCAAACCCAAACACATTCACTATCACCTCTTCATTACCGTCAATGTTATGGAGATTTTCGAAGTGTTCCTCCCACACTCCCCTCACATCCATTTCATCAGTTATGAAAGCACTAACCCTATTCATTATTCTAAACAGATTTCCCTTATTCTCATTCTTAACCTTTCGCGCTTCCTTCCAGAAGAGCTTCCTATTCCCTTGTAAAGTCCACATTCATCCTCCTTCCAAACTGTTCATTTACCTCTTTTTTTTCCTCCTACGTATGCATCTTTTAGTATTCCTTTTTTCATCCTTATATAATTTCAAAGATCTTTCTTATGAAACCTCATCATTTGCTTTTAGTACATTCAACCACTCTTCTTTTTTACTTTTGACTGTTTGCATCACCTCTTCGTTCTACCACTCACTGTTAACGTTCTTACTTTCTACTTTGGCCCATCCACATACTTCTTTTGCTCTACTAACAACCGCTTCTTTCATTTGCTTCCAGATTTGCTCAGTTTCAACTTGTTCACATTCAACTGATTTACTTGCAAGCGCTCTTAAATACTTATCCTTATTACCTTGTTCACTTAACTCCTCACTCTTAATCCTACCCACTTCCTTATTATTATTATTATTATTATTATTATTATTATTATTATTATTATTATTATTATTATTATTATTATTATTATTATTATTATTATTATTTTTATTATTATTATTATTATTATTTAAGAGCGGCAAAAGGCATTACACTAAGACAACTGACTCAAAGAAAGTTGGGTGCCCTGCTTCTTTCAAGGTTCAAAGACTAATTGTATTCACAGATAATAAGGTAATTTATGTTTTGAGAAAATTTTTTTTTAATTTTAGTTATGAGAAATTGAAAAAAATATGTTATAGGCCTAACTGCTATGTAATATTCAGTTATGGTATGAGTTTATTTGCATAAGATATCCTGTTCTTTAATTAAACAATTGAAGTTTAATATATATTTTTCCTTTTAGCTTTCTCTAGATACAAAAACAGAACGAGCGCGGATGGGTGAATATATCAGGAGAAACATAACATCGGTTAAACTTGAGCATAAATATTTGTTCAAATTTCCTGATATTTGTGACCATGTCAACCATATTGAAAACCGCATTGCAGCTACTAAGGAACCTATTGACAGAGCCATTTTAGACAAAATTAGAAATTTGGTTTTTAGTGGTATCACAAGCGTTAGCATCATCTCTGAATTGTTGCAGTGTTATGTTGAATCACACATCAAAGTTAATGACAAAAATAGACGACGGTTTTTCCCATCTAGAAATGATATCCGAAGATGTGTACAGAAGGCCAAGGAAAGTTTAAGAAAAAGTAAATATGATCAGACCAAATTAATTGCTATAAAGAACACACTGGGAGACGAAAATACTTTTTATTTCCAGCCAGCTACATACAACAGTGATCATTCAGAAGATTTAACTTACAAAAAGTCTGGGTTTTTGATAGTCTATCAGAATGAAGAAATGAAACGACTTTATAATCTATATGGTCATCATTGTATTCTTCTTGATCCTATTCATAAGTTTTGTAAGTATTCTTTTGTACTGTATTTTCTTGTCGTTCAAACTAATGTCAGTTACCAGGTTGTAGGAGTTTTTTTAACAGATTCTGAAAGTAAAGATTCGGTAATTGATGCACTTACTGTTATTTATCATTGGAATCCAAATGTTATTCCGAAATACGCTATGACGGATAATGATGTTGATAATATTAAGGCTCTGGAATCATTTTTCTCTTGTACTAAAGTTTTTATTCCAATGCATTATTGTGAATTATCTTGGAATGAACGTTTTCGAAAGAAAGATATGCTCTCGGTTGATAAATGTGAGGCTTTAGCTAAAATGAAGAATATTGCTAATGCTATTACTGAAGATAAAGTCCAGAAAGCTATTAATGAAATGAAGGCTTGGTCATCTCCGCTTAAGGATTATTTTGAAAAGTATTGGCAAAAGGAATTGAAAAAATGGACTATTGCATACAGGCCTAATGATCTGATGTTTGAATCAAATGAAGCTGTAGAAAGGTTGCACGAAGAATTATATTATTTGCAGTTGTCAAAAGTGAGAGAATTTACACTTTCGGAAGTGGTAACATATTTATGTAAAGATATAATTCCGCAAATGTTACATAGATACAAGGTTTTTAATTTAGTTATAGCTCGCAATCATTTAACCAGTGTTTATAATCCTCCTTATTTAACAAAATCTCCTCAATGGTTTTTAGATTTTATGTTGGAAGAAATTTTGCTGGCTGATAAATTATTACCTTTCTCGTATGTTGAAAGCCTTGGTGAAGAAAATTTTTCTCTTTTGTGTAAGAAATCTAATGAAAAATTTTATATAAACTTTTTCACGAAACAAAAACGCGTTACTTGTTCATGTTTTTGCTTTCTTAAAAGAAGAAGTATTTGCAAACATGTTATTATTGTTGGTCGTTTTTATCCTGTATGGAATATCGAAAAAATTAGTCCTTGGCTTTTTGATCATCCTGTATATAAATTCGATAATTATTTTGTGGAGAGCTCTTTATCATCTACATCTAAAGAAAATTACATTAATGAAACTAACACTGCAATAGTTTCACCAGAAAGAACAAATGAGTCACTTGAAAGCGAAGAATATCCCTCTAGCTCTGTTGGATTTATTAAAAAAGAATGCAAGCAAAATTTAGAAAATTTGGAGTCTTTGGTTGACGAGTTAGAAGAAACTGAATTGGAAACTTTTCACAAGAAGTTGAAAAAGTTTTGCTCAGATATGTTATTAGAACGAGAAGAAAGGAATTGTCAATCGATGAATAAAACTGATATTTACAACAATGACATCCCATTCCCAATGATTAAAAAAATATCAGATTTTTATCATAATGTAAGTTTAACAATTATGAAAGAGTAATATTTAGAATATATATATATATATATATATATATATAAATAAAGACAGGATATAGATTTCATAATATTATAGTAACGAGTACTCGGATATATATTTCCATATCCTGTACGAGTACATAATATATATTACTATATATACTAATATATATATTATATATTATGATTATATAGTATATCTTATATATCATACTATTAATATATAATTTATATACTATATAATAATTATAATATATATTATATATTAATATTAAATAACTATATTTATATGTTCAAGATAATTCACAGACTATACGTATCACGCTTATGTATATATGTACACATATATATATACGATGGGAGGTCACAGATGATTCGAGCGGATGAATATTACATCACATTTTTATAAATGGTGCGGTCTTTTCTCATTTGCAATCAGTATTCTTCGATACAATATCAATATATATATATCTCACTTATACTCCACGCCCCTCATTACTAAAAATAACGCCCCAATTTCTTCACCACGAATCTTAATATCCGCACAACATTCATCAGTAGTAACATATAGTTTACAAGACCCTTAACATTAACATCTATCCCTGTGTGGCGAGGGAAAAGATTTCCAAATCGTATGTCTGCGTCTGTAGTAGTCGTAGAAAGTCGACTAAAAGGCGGGGTTGTTGGCGTTGGGCTAGCCCACTACCTGACTCGTATTCTTGCTAGCAATTAGGCTGATGCAGATGTTCAGGAGATGGTTAACGTGAATCGCCGTAAAAAAAATACAGGGCCGGTGAGACTTTACTAATTTCTCGTGCGAATTGTATGAATGTCTGGGTATCAATGGAATCTCAGAGTGAACTAAATTGATTGAGGGAGAAGAGGAGAGGAGGAAGATGGATGATTTTAGAAGGGATCTGATGTGCTCGCTGTGACTGAAGCACAAAATGAGAGGAAAAGGTGAAATTAGTGGTGTGGTGGTGAAAATGGAGTGTGCGTGCTGGTGTCGAAGAGAATGAGAGAGGGAGAGAAGGAGTTTGAATTTTGATGAGTGACCTGTGGTACAAAGGCTTATGGTAGACTTTGGTGTGTGTGAGTCCTAGAGATTCTAATGTTAAATTTAAGCTTGAAAGGTCAAAGGTATCTGTGGTTGTGACGTATGGTCTTGGGGAAACGTTGAAGAGAGTACGATTTGGGATATCTGACTGAATGTTCTCGGATAGGGTGAGATGGGGGAGCTTCAAGATTGATAGTGTTTTGGGACTTGAATGGTTGGATAGTGATCAAAAGAAGGGAATGGTATAAAGGTGGTTTTGGGTGGCGGGAAAAAATGAGAAGGGTAAGGCAAGGTGATTGATTTTCTGTGAAGCGAGAGGTATGTGTGTAAGTATACTTTCTTTAAACACAGAGTATCCATAAGTATACTAGAGTGGTGTAGGTAAGAGGTTCGAAGTGAAAAGTATGATCGATTTTGCTTGGTGAAGAAGGAGATGTTGAGTATGTGATGGATGTTAAATCAGTGAGGGGATTTAGGAATGGGGATTAATCGATCATTATCGTTGTTACTACTGTATTAAGTTAGTGGGGGTTGGATGAAGAGGAAGGTGATACGAAGGAAGTTAGGTAAAATTAAGAGTGAGTAAGTTAGTGAGCAAGAATACGGATTAAGTAATGGTAAGAGCCTCGCTAGTAAGTCGTTGAAATGTGAAAAGTTGATACTTGAAGCAAATCTGGGGCAATGAAGGAAGCAATTGTTAGTAGTTGAATGTACTAGGAAGCGGTTGCTAGTAGGAAGTAAGAATGTTTAACAGAGTGTAGTGGTGGAATGAGAGGTGATGAAAGCGGTTAAAGTAAAGAAGCGGTGGTTGATGTCTACGAAAGCAAATGATGAAGTTTTCAAAGAAAGATGCTTGGGATTATATAAAGGAGGAAAGAAATACTAAAAGGTGCATACGTAGGAGAAACAAGAGGTTAATGACAGTTTGGAAGGAAGGTGAATGAGGGTTAACAGGGAATAGGAAGCTCTTTCTGGAAGAAAGCGTGAAAAGAATGAGATGAGAATAAGGGGAATTTAGAATAGAATAATGAATGGGTGCTTCTTGTACTGATGAAATGGATTGTGAGGGGAGTGTGGAAAGAACACTTCGAAAATCTGCACAGTATTAACATATGATGAGGTGTTAGTGATATGTATGGTGTGATTGACATGGTGCAAGAAGGAATAGCGTTTTGGGGATGAGGTTATTAGTAGGGGAGGTAATGGGTAGGGTGGAAAGTGGAAGATGGTAAAATCTCAGGTTAATAGAATGAAATTCTAAGTGAATGATAAGAGCGGAGGGCGAGATGGTGACTTGATTGGAATTTGGAAGTTGTGTAACTAACGCGTTTTATATGGAGGGTAATAGTTCAAGGCGGATTGGCGGAGAGCGGTATAGTTAACCCTTCATTAAGGGTAAAGGGAGCAGAGGGGAAACTGTAGAAATTATAGGGGAATATTTTTATTGAGTATTAGGGAAGACATATTCCTGTATTTTGGTCGAAAGAGTGGTCGACGTGATGAGGGGAGATTGGTTGAAGAAGCAAGGCTGGCGTTGTTTTCAACCATGTGGGTGCGAGGATGTTAGGAGGGGGTGTGTCAAATCTGCATTGACCATTGAAACAGATTGATTGAGAATGAGGAGAGAGATATAAATTTATTAGAGTGTTTCTTATGGAAACCAAACTTGTCAGAGTTGATGGGAGTATTATGGAGGTATTAGTGATAATGGTGTTGTGGAGCTTCTGAATGGGAAATCTCAAAGTATGTTAGACAATGTGAAGCATGGTGTGAATAGCACTGGGGTTGTCATGGTGATTGGTTTTAGGTTACTAGTGAGGTGCGCAGCAGGGTTGTTTTGTCGCCTCATCCTTAGTTATCGTTCACTTGTGATATATGGAGGGGTTTATCTGCAGCATTCCGGTGCGGATCGGGCAAGGAAATGGGGGTTAGACATGAATGGACGAATGGAGATGTGGAGGGTGCCAATACTTACTAGCCGCTAACTATTATCCAGTGCGGATGATTGGTTTTGGGCGCTCTGAAGAGAGTCTTTGAGAAATCGGTAGAGAGATTTGGCAGGGTATGTAAGGAGGGGTTTGAAAAGTAAACGGTAGATGAGAAGGTTATTGGTTGTGAAGTGTGGACGTCCTCAGTGGGAAAGGTTGTTAGATGGTGAGCCGCTGGAGCAAGTTGTATAGTTAAATTTTAGGGTATGTTGGAATGAGAAGGGAAGGATGATGCAGAGTGTAGTAGGAAGTTGTGAATGGGGGAAGGTTGTGGTGCAATTAAGTCGGTGTGGCGTCATGAATGTAAGGACTAAGTTTGAGTGGCGTAGAGTTTTACATGAGGTATGTGTT
>JABUQX010077734.1:0-2500 GCA_015478945.1 Trachelipus rathkii
TATATATTTAAAAGCTTGTCATAGGTCATCGCCAGAGCATTGACATGCCTTACTTTGGGAAGAAAGTATTCTTTAAAAGATAGTTTTCTTTTAGTTCATCGTGGTCAGATGGTTAAACACACTTTGCTTTGGCATATGACGAGGGTTCGGTCTTTCGAAACTCATCAGGAGAATATAAGGATTACTTTATTTTTAAACATGAGTGAAAAATTTAATAACAATTGATATTGATACATTTATTCTTGACGGAGCCTATTTTAAACTTAAGAACGATGTGTGAGCGGAAAGCTTGTCAAAGGTCATCGTCAAAATGTTGACATTCTGTTTTTTGGAAAAGGGTATTCTTTTAAAGTTAAGTGGTTCCATGATCAGCTCATCGTGGTCAAGTTGGTAAAACTTTGTTATTCAACAGCGAGGACTCGGGTTTTAGATACCAGCAAAGAAGAGAATAAAGGAATTATATATGATTAGTATATTACGTATATATATATATATATATATAATATATATATATTATATTACTATTATATATTTAGCTATTTTATACATTTATATATTATATCTTAGATAGGCCTGGCCAGCCAGCGGAATAGTCGTTAGGCCCGTGATACCCAAGGACCTTTTTCGATGGGTCCCCTTGACAGGTCGTATGACCTTCTGGGGGGAGGACGTTTTATTTATATATTATATATAATATATATTTATATATATATATATATATATATATATATTATATTATATATATATAATATATTATATAAGCTTTATTAGTTTTTTGTATGTTTATTATTTGTTTTCTAACACTAGGCGAAACCACAGATCACAACAGAAGAATATATCAACATAAGCATGCCCTAAATACAGACAATCAAAACTTAGATCTCACTCAACACCGTCATACAAAAAATTATCATATAAATCCCAACAGCAGCAACATCATAAAATACATAAACAATAGTAACAAAAATAAAATATCCGAAGCTTTCTGCATATATAATATTCCAAATTACAACCAAGGCCCTGGAGACTAGAAAATCGATAGTTTGCAGAATGCAATTATGCACACCTCACCCTTTTACAAAGGACTTTTGAACAACCAGGTAGAAGACTGAATTCACAGAAAACCGAAAATTGTTTATCTGATTACTTGAAAAAGGCTCCAAAGGATGGGAGCGAAACTAGTATTACTAAAGTATGGTGTAAATAATTTTTAACAGTTAGAAACATTTTTTTTAATTAATTTTAAATAAAGTGTAATTTCTCTCATAATTTGACAACCTAGGGTTAGAAACAAATAATAAATATACAAAAAGCGAATTAAGCTTATATATCAAAACTATATATATATATTTATTTATATGTATTAGACCTGGTTTTTTGAAGATAATTTAAATATTAATAATAAAATAGAATTACATGTTAGACTATCGAAACATATATCAATTGAAAGCTTTTAATATTAAAATAAGTACACAACTACCAAAAATGTAAATAAATTTTATGTAAAATTAATTATTATATTTTGTCTATGTGTAATGTTTAACTTTTCATGTCATTATAATCAGTAACCTCGCATTTTAATGTTTAATCTCTCGAATGATATCTCTTGTCTACTCATTGTGATTGGTTTCTGGGCATCTCTTGTTCATGTCCAGCAAATATCGCAAGCATGGAGGCGTTCCATTTATCTTGATACCTTTTTTCCATTCTAGATATTCTTGATGAAATCGCTCACCATGTTCGTCGCTCACGGCGCCACAATTGTCAAGGGAGAAGTCCAGGTGAGAATGTAGGAAATGGATCTTAAGTGACATGTTGCACCCTAACTGATGATACTTTTCTAGAAGTGTATCCACAATATCAACGTAGTTATCAACCCTACGATTTCCTAGGAAGACATGAACAACATCTTTAAATGCTTTTCATGCTGCTTTATCATGGCCTGCAAGAACTAGCTCAAAGTTAACATCCTTAAGAAGTTTACGAATTTTCGGCCCAACGAAGATGCCTTCTTTAACTTTAGCATCACTGAGTTTTGGAAATTGTTTTCTGAGGTACTGAAAACCTTCTCCATCCTGGTCCATTCCCTTCACAAAGTTTTTCATGAGTCCAAGTTTGATGTAAATGTGCAAAAGAATTTTGTTTCTGTCTACCAGAGGAGGATGCTGGACATTTTTCTCACATGGCAAGAGATTTTCCCTAGCTGGCCAGACCTTATGTTTGTAATGAGAAGACCTATCCACTATCCCAGTATAGAGGAAACAGCATACTTAGTGGGTATCCAGTTGCATGCTATTGAATGACTTCCAAGTCGTCCACAGAGGTCAGCGATGGTCGGTGTATTTAATTGCAATAAGAAATGCTTTCATATTTGCATACGTTTATTTCATATGCACAGAATGTCAAATAGGAATTGAAGGAAGAGAATTGCCATTATGTAGCAATACAGCTTTTAAACTTATCTTAGAAGAATCTATGAATGAATAGTCTCCAGTCTTCT
>JABUQX010077734.1:7500-10000 GCA_015478945.1 Trachelipus rathkii
TAAGCCTAAGTTAAAGGTCAGCAGGTTTTGTTCAGTAGAAAGTCCAAGAATGTTAACGTTTTGTGGTATTGTAGAGAACCTTGTTATCTTCGTCCCAGTAAGGAATTAGAGAAAAAACTGCCATTAAGGATATTTCACAAGTACTGTAAATCCACACCCACACCCACACACATATACAGACACATACACACATACACACACACTATATATATATATATATATATATATATATATATATATATATATATATATATATATATATATATATATATATATATATATATATATATATATATATATATATATATATATATATATATATATATATATAAGCATTTACAATTTTAAGCTATGCAAAGCATACATAAATTACAAAGGGAATTCCACTAATTTAGTTTCCCAAATAGAGTGAAGCTCATGTAACATCATTTTGACTTCAATATAAAAATTCCCTCCTACAATAATGCAAAACCAACTATTTTTCAATAAAAAACCTTATGTCTTTCATACAATTAAGATCATTTTGCATTTCCACCTCCTATTCAATTGCGGTGCCGAGAGAGATACAAAAATTACCTTAATTATTTCAATTCATAAGTGCGAATGAAACAGAAAGATAAAAGATTAGAGGTTAAATGAAATGATCTTTTATGTTTTCGGATGCGTGCAAATTATAGTATAGAGGAGCACAGTTTTGCTTTTC
Source organism: Trachelipus rathkii (assembly GCA_015478945.1). NCBI lineage: Eukaryota > Metazoa > Arthropoda > Malacostraca > Isopoda > Trachelipodidae > Trachelipus > Trachelipus rathkii. The sequence continues at coordinate 8,204 of JABUQX010077734.1, forward strand.
CAAAGGGTTATATTCCATTTTGGTTTAACTGCAGTACTTTTCTTATAATGAATATATTATATTATATATATATTATATATATTATATTTATATATATATATAATATATATATAATAGTATATATATATATATATATATAATATATATATATATATATATATATATATATATATATATATATATATATTTTAAAGCTTGTCATAGGTCATCGTCAGAGTATTGACATGCCTTACTTTGTTAAGAAAGTATTCTTTAAAGATTAAGTTTCCTATTAGTTCATTCGTGAGTCAAGTGGTAAAACACTTGCTATGCCACAGCGAGGGTTCGGTTTCGAAACCCAGCAGTGAGAGTGTAAATGATTCTTTATGTTTTCAAACCATGAACTGTGAAACATTTAATAAAATTGATGATACATTATCTCCCCTTTTTAAACTTAGAACCGAGTGTGAGTGGAAAAGCTTGTCAAAGCTGATCATCAAAATGTTGACATTCCTTTCTTTGGAAAAAGGTTTTCTTTTAAAGTTAAGTTTCCTATCAGATCATCGTGGTCAAGTGGTAAAACATTTGTTATTCCAACAACGAGACTTTGGTTTCGACCACGCAGAGAAGAGATAAGGATTCTTAATATATAATATATATATATATATTATATATATATATATATATTAATAATTATTATATATATATATATATATATATATATATATATAAAGCTTTATTCGCTTTTTGTATAGTTTATTATTTGTTCTAACCCTAGGTTGTCAAATTATGAGAGAAATTACACTTTATTTAAGATTAATTAAAACAAATGTTTATAACTGTTAAAAATTATTTACACCATACTTTAGTAATACTAGCTTTCACTCCCATCCTTTGGAGCCTTTTTCAAGTAATCGGATAGACAATTTTCGGTGTTCTGTAAATTCAGTCTTCTACCTTGTTGTTCAAAAGTCCTTTGTAAAAGGGTGAGGTGTGCATAATTGCATTCTGCAAACTGTCGATAATTTGCAGAATGCAATAATGCACACCTCACCCTTTCACAAAGGACTTTTGAACAACCAGGTAGAAGACTGAATTCACAGAAAACCGAAAATTGTTTATCTGATTACTTGAAAAAGGCTCCAAAGGATGGGAGCGAAACTAGTATTACTAAAGTATGGTGTAAATAATTTTTAACAGTTATAAACATTTGTTTTAATTAATTTTAAATAAAGTGTAATTTCTCTCATAATTTGACAACCTAGGGTTAGAAACAAATAATAAATATACAAAAAGCGAATTAAGCTTATATATCAAAATTACTTAATATTATACTATATATATATATATATATATATATATATATATCAATATATATATATAAATATAATAATATATTATATATATATATATAAAAATATATTATATTCTCTACATAATTTATATAAAATAAAATATATATATATATATTATATATATATATATATATATATATATATATATATATATATATATATATATATATATATATATATATAATATATATATTATATATATATATATAATATATATATATATATATTCATTTTGAAGGTTATGTAAATATACATAAATTACAAAGGAAATTCCACTAACGTAGTTTTACTCAAATAGAGTGAAGGCTCATTACCATCATTTCTTGACTGCAATTAAAGAATTATTGCTACGTCAGAAACATTGTTTCAATAGTTTAAAAATAAGAAGGAAATCATATCAGCTATTGAAGATGTTCAATTATCAAGAAATTCAGTCACTCGTAGAATAGAAGCAATGTCTGAA
>JABUQX010077734.1:15000-37500 GCA_015478945.1 Trachelipus rathkii
ATATATAAATGTATATTTTATTTTCAAAAAAAATTTTGTATATATTCTATTATATAATATATATATATATATATATAGTTTAGTTTTCAAAGTGAAAGGTTGTGTTCGTGCTTGCTCTTCTGTGTGATAGTGTTTTGTTTTTAATTTGTGCTATTGGAGTGATGTTTTAATTTTGTTTTAAATGCATCGGTATTTTAATATCATATTAGTATATTAGTTTTAATTAAAAATAAATATTTACGAATAAACGCCTTCAAGAGGTTTCAGATGGAAATACATATAACCTAATCTTTCGCACGACCCGGAACCTTAATAAGTTTAGTGTTTTTACCTTTTTTAGCTTTTTTAAGTTTTACGATTTAATTTAATACTTTATCATATGCGAAGGTCATCATTTTTATGCATTTAGCATTTTTTTTTTTTTTTTTTTTTTTTTTTTTTTTTTTTTTTTTTTTTTTTTTTTTTTTTTTTTTTTTTTTTTTTTTTTTTTTTTTTTCCACACAAATTGATACGTGGGTGTGTCTGTGTGTATGTGGATCTGTTTAACTTTTAAGGTTTTATATACTTTCCAATATTTATCGCCGTGCTTATTAATTTAGTTAGTTCTGTTTTCATATTTTATTAAACATAATTTTAAATAAATTTCAATTTTTTAAGGTTTTAATAGCATTTATTTGCTTTATTTTTTTACTTTATCATTTTTTTTTCTGTTCGAGATCTGTGTGTTTGTGTGTGTTGGTGTGTTTGTTGTGTGGGTACAGGTTTTTTTATCCAGTAAAAAAACACCAATCCAGTTGGGCTTTGGGTGGGTTGTGTGTATTAAGGTCGAATATGTCGTTGTGTTTATTATTTGTGTGGAGTTTTCTTTTGACATGGTACTGGACAGAGAAGATGTAGGGTTGGGCGAGGCTGGGTTCTCTATTGACTTTGCTAACGTCCGCTGGCCTTGAAAGCTAAACATGAATCTTGTGGATATCAACGCTTCGCGTTTGAACTGCGTAACTCATCTTGCTAAACATAGGGTTGCTAATATAATATTATCTTTGTGAGACCCTAGGTGCCAATTAAGACCATAGCAGGAGTGCTTTGTCACACATAAAACATTATTAAATGTCGTGCAACGTTAGCCTATATTACATAAATTCTCCTAGAGGAGTCCAAATAGGGTATGAGGCACGTGTGCTGAGCAGCATCCTCAAGAACAAGTTGTAGCAGTTCGCTGGATAACAACGCTCAGTTGTAGTTAATCTTGATTATTACGCGTCGTGATGATCGAATGGTTCTCTTTATGGCGTGGTGATGGAATCGTTTCTGTGCCCTAACTACTTACCTGATTATCTTGTGTGTTGTCCGTTTTTCTCTCGCCCCTAACTGGACAGGATTTTTGCAGATCTCTCTCTCTTTTTTGTATAGAGTGTGTGGTTTAACTTGGCTTCGTGTCGAGTGAGTACTTGTTCTCAGTTAACTTTCTATCTCAGATCCAATGAAGATCCTCTATTTATTGCGAGCTTTAATTTCAAATCATTCTCCATGAACTTTCTGTAAAACAGGGGAGTAAGCTCTACTTCAATTATCTGTGTAATGACTTAGCAACTGTAAAGGGTGAGTGTGATAGTGTCTCAAAAAACATTTCCTCTCTGATAAATCTAACGACTCAGATTTGCATCAGTTACAGAGTGACAAAGCAATCCGTACAGTATAGCGCCGAATCGGTCGCGGCTAACCAATATCTGCGTGTGAGACACGCATGCGAGATTTCTATTTGTCATATATCTGCGAGCCATAGCTCTGAATGCGCTTCTCTCCGGAAATTAGTCCGGTATTAGACTACTACCACTGTTCCCTATAAATCTTAATGGGGTATTACTCTGTTCAAGGACCACATTCCATATGTATAGACTCTCTTATTTTTAAAACTTTTTATTTCTCCAGTAGTGCTTACCCACCATGTGCTCACCAATAATTCTTTTATTTCTGTGCACTTATTAATCGGTATATAGCTTAATAAATTGTGGGGGCTAGTTAGCGTTCGTATATTCTTTGTGCATAAACTATATATACTCATGTGGATGATAGAATCTTGCTTTGATCTTACGGATGAATTATGTACTCTATCAGCTCTCAATTGCTGAAAATGAGTAATAGGGGCCGTAATCGTCGACGGGTAATGAGTCTGTGGAGTTCCATTATCTCATACTTCAACTCTATAAATTCTTATTTACTCCACTAATAAATTCTCATATGTGATTCGTAATATGTATAGGGAATGTTTCTCGCTCCATTACAGCGATGAAGAAGACTAATATATGTGATATATTTGCCGTGAATTCCTGGTGTGCAAGTGTTGATATATAAGAAAACTCTTGTGCCTTACGTCTCTATCACTTATCTATGTACTAATAATTTATTTATATTACAGTCTCAAGGAAATCGGTGTATTAGATGATTGCGAGTAGAAAGCAGTCTTATTCGTACAAGTCGCTTATAGCGACTCCAGAACTATTCATGTTCACTCATATAAAGATAATGTTGCTCTACAACCCTACTTGGCTGCTTTAACTTGATAGAAGAAAGTTGTTCGTGGTCTGGTGTTGCTCATAAATCAGTCGCGATCGTATATTAATCATTTATTGATTACTATATGTCTCTTAAAGCCCTTTCCTCCACTTATAGTATTTCGCTCTTACTAGACACGTTCTGTGAAATATTAGCAAATAAAATCATTATTCTTCTCGCTACATGAAAGGCTAATTCTCTATCGCGTCAACATGCCATTTTCTTCTTCATTAAAAGGTTAATCTACCCTGGTACTCTCTGCAATTTTCGCGCAAAATCGCGTTCCGTGCACCTGCTATAGTGTCTCGGCACTCTATTGTTTTGTACTCCGTCATATCGGCCTGTTCAACGCTCCGTAGACTTTACGTTTTCCTGACGATAACTTCGCGCAGCCTCTCACAGTCTCTGTTCCGCACTTCTTGAGATTCTCTTATGAAAGGTGCTATGCCGCTCGGAGCTGCGTGGCCCAGTAGCGGGATCGGTCATATACCTGCCCACTGATGATGAGTCGGAGAGAGTTTCCTCTTTCTCGAGAGCTGGACCCCTGCTCCTCGATATTCATAAATCTCTTATCTCATCTATGCTCTTATTAATATAATTACTATGTAACATTTCCATCATAGCGCTAGTCATTATGTCTCAATAGCCAATCCCGAAAAAGGTGTAAGCCGCTTCTTGATACCTATATCTAACTACTCCATCCTATATAGCTCTTCACTGTAATTCCATGTAAGACACCTTTTTGCATACTGTTTCTTTAATTGCTTATTTTCCGGATCAATCTGGAGTCTCATCCCTTCTTTCATAGATCACCTAGTATGGCTCATTTCGACGCTATATCGTGAAAGGTCAAACTGTGTGACTAATTATATTAATCTACACTAAATATAATTTATTATAACTTGATTATATTAGGTACTATACTGGGCTTAAGGACTTATAGCTGTGAGTTTCTGGGGTGCGGTGGCGCTCCGCATAGACTATTTCTCAAAGAGCTTCTCACTCTCGATTTTCGAGGTATATTTGTGCATGCGGTCTCGATCTTAACTCTTACGGTGACTACCTCCTTCCTTTAGTGAGCGTTTTTGTACTCTTCATCTCTGTGGCTATCATCGGATTCTGATTCAATTGTAGTAAACTTATCTGGTCGCGTCTCAATACTAATCGAAGCACTACAAGTGATTTGGATACATTGGTGATAAGCCGAACTTCTTTCTATTCCTCCTTTCCTGTTAATTGTGGTGTGGTTATCCTCAGGTTCTGTTATATATTTCTCCAACTTTAATTCTTACTGTTTTCATCATAACTAGATCTCATCCTATAAGCTAGTACTATATCTACTCTGTTATTTCACTCTTAACCATAAATACTAATGATCCTCTCGTACGTATATCAATAACTCTCCATCTCCACTTCGTTTACAAATCTTGCTTTCTCCTACTTTTAGCATATATCTAGAGTTTACCTTTACGTCTTCAGTTTTACTGTAAATTTCCATTATTGCTAACCTTAGGTATGGGATTTCCCGGTGGTGGGCCATACCGCAACTCCTTGTGAAATTCAACTCTTTTGAAATAACTACTACTTCTATTATATACATTCTCTTACCTCTACATAAAAACACCTTACCTATACTTTTCCTTATTTTTTTTTTACGACGAGTTTTATTAACGTACTCACCTGTTGTAACTAATCATAAATATTCTTGGTCTGAACATTATAACAAAATAATTTTATCTCATTGTGATAATACTACTACATATATTATTATCATACTCAATTTAGGTTTCGTCATAAGGTGCTCCTCAATAAGTATAGTCTGTGGTAGAGTTCTGTTTACATAATAGGTCTATATATGGATATTTTTTAATTCTATCTTGTACTAACTCTAGGCTACTTCCGTAAGTTAATATAAGTAGGCTACTTATAAATTCTCACCTCTGCTTTGGTAATTATAAGTAGCTGTTACTCTCACTAATTCTGGGGGGGGGCTCCGGCTCCACCTACTCATTCTATTTAGAAGTTAAGTTAGATAGAGTCTTAAAGCTATAAGAGATAACTTTATAATACTGTCTCTAACCTTTACTTTCAAACTAACTTACTTGTACTACTCTATCTCTGCGGACAGTGACTTGATTGAGCGCACTATTCTCTATTTTCTATTAGTGTAATACTATCTATACATAACTCTCTATTAGGTGTATCTCAGGGTGAAGTATTGGTACCTCGATTCATCGCAATTTTATATCACCTTTCCATGCGGTTACGCCCTTCGTAATACAAGGATTATAGGTGACCTATATATAAGAGTTCTACTCGCTCTGCGTATATTACTCTTAGCAAGATTGAAGGTAAGCATCTCTTAGAGATCACCAGGGCACTCGTTCTCCTACCTGTTTAGTTGATAGTTTCCTCGCATTTGTCCTCTCGCGGCTCATATCTCGCTTTATGGTCCAACATCACCTTGCTCTTTATCTTGCTCTCATCGTTTTCCATAAGACTGTGGTACTCTCTCCATCTTACAATTTTACTCTTTAGACACCCTCAAACCATCTGTCTGATTGATCACTCCATGCTGACAGAGATTTGCGTTAGTTGTGGGTAGAGAGCGGTGGTTCATTAAGTAATTATGTCTCCTCCTCCCTCAATCGATTATTACAATGGCACCAGCCTCCGATCTGTGTGCACGTTTAACTGACGCTCGTTTACTTTCTGTTAGAAAAGTAATGTGAACATTATGCAGTAAATTTATAATATTATTCCCTATAATATTATTTACTAATAAATTATTCTTTATTATAAACTATTTCTTCACATCCCTTTAATTAATAAAATTTAAGTTTCAAATGTTGTAATTTAGCTATTCAAACTTCTCCTACAATATACGTTTTATATTATATATATATATATATATATTACATATATATATTTAGACTTTCATTTCTGAACTTTATATCTCGCATCAGTACATACTCACATATAACACGTTCGTGAGCGACTATAGTATATATATATTAACTTTACTATAGACATACGAACCGAGCTTTGTCAAATTTATGATCATTATTATTATTTCCTTATATTTTTTACTTAATTATTAATATTTTATTACTATTATTATTTATTTATATATGTAATACTGTCGAATTTCCTCTTTATATTCGTAAATTCGATGTATGGGTTATCTTCTATCCTTTTTTGGATTTTGGTTCGCGATGCCGATTAAACTATATAACATATATACTGGCAGATAGAATATATATAATATATAGTTATATATATATATATATATATATAGTATATATATATTAATATTAATTAAATATATCATTATATATATACTATATATATATATATATATATATATATTATAATATATTAATTAATATATATATATATATATATAATATCATATTAGATATATATATAGTATATATATAATATATATATTAATATATATACTTTATATATCATATATTATATACTATATATATAATGTTGTCTCTATATTCATAATAACTAGTTCGGAAAGTCTATTTAGATATCTTGAGGAGTGATCATATTGGGGGTCTACTTATGCATATTAATTTGTACTACCGTTAAATATATATGTGTGTGGCGTGTTATCACAGACTATTGTAGTTATAGAGTATATAATATTAAAATATAAAACTCTACCGAATTCTCAAGTATACTTTTTCGCTTTATTGTAGTGTGTCTCTAAGTATCCTACATATCTCGACAAACTATCTCTAATATATGCAGATAAGTTAAGTGTTTCGCAATATAGTTCTTTACATTAGTAATTTTTAAATTGATGTGTATATAAAGTGTTAACAAAATTTTTCAGATTAAAGTGGTCTACAAGATAGACTTTATTAGTTTAATTATAATGACATTTTTAGAAATTAAACTCAATTTGTAATTTATTATATTTTAATATATTTTATATAATACATTTTTTATTTGCTGATTCATCTCATAAGTGGTATTATGTGTGATGTGCTCTGCTCTCATGGTTCTCTCACTTGCATATTTAATTATGATGTATGTTTGAGCTTATCTTCTCTTGATCTCAATATGGCTATATTAATAATACGCCTATAAAATATGAATTTTTAGATTTTATTTCTCTTAATCGATTGATATGCTTCATGTCATTCTTTATAAGTCAACACTGACATTCACCTATGTTCTTTATCTTGTCTTCTTTCTGTGTATAATAATATTCTGTTATATGTGATTATATATATATTTTATATCATTTATCTTTCATATTGGTGATAAATAATCATCGTTCCTCAGTGATAGCATTTATAGTTCTATATTCTATAATTGATATTATTTAAAAAAAGGAATTTCCTACTACGTACTCCGCGATGCATATAGCTGAGCATAGCGAGCGGTAGGCTCTCCCCCGTTTAGCGGGGGACGTGAGGGATATTGATATATATATATAGAGGTGAGTGGAGGTATATACCGTAAATAGCTCCATATATACTCTACTTATCACGGTATATATCATAAAAATAAAATATATAATAATATATATAAAATTATATAATTAAAATTTAATTATTTTATTACATGGCGTCTCCTCTAATACTTTATTACTGTTACATATATATATTATATCATTACAAATTTAAACTGAAAATATTATAAACAGTGCCAAAGCATTATATATTCATTTTGAAAGTAACTATATATTAAGGGGTGATGACAATCAATAAAAAACAATAATAAATTTCTTTTTTATCAACTTATTGTTGTTAAATTTATTAATATGTAAGAGAATACGCTAGTTTGTGTGAAATTTTACCTGATACTTTCTAAAAATGCTACTAGTGTGAATATTACATAAATGGTAAGCTATATATGTATACTTTGACAGCGATAAAGAAATCAGTAGAAGAATTGTGATTACCATTGTTATCGAAGATTGATCTTGTTTCTGGAGAAGGTCGAAGACATCGTTTATAAAGATGAGAAGGCGAGAGATATGGAGAGATAGCTACACTAAGATAATATACGAATCGCATACTATGAGATAAACTAAACCCACTAGATATAGAGACTAACGTGCATCCAGACTGATAGAATGATTGAGAGGATAGAGACGAGATGAGAGAGTAATGCTATATCTTTAAATAATATTTATAATCCTTAGTCATTGAGTAATGATATTGTTTAGTGTTGAGATAGATTCTTTATAATAATATATATATTGGTACGTATATTAGAGTTTCAATCTCAAATCTGTATTATTTATTAATCTTAACGTATGAGATTATATACCATTATACTTTTGATTAAAAATAGTATGAGAGTAAGGTCAGTACGATATTAATAAATTTAACTAATATTTACTATAGACTTTCATAATAGAACTGATGTGATATAAGGAATATAGCTTAATATAATATAATATATTATTGCTCGTAATAAATAAAGGATTAAACTCTACGCCACGTTCAGACTATTATTGGTGACGCGACCATATACTATATATAATATATATATATTTTATACTAATATAATATAATAATATTTATATATATATTAATTATATTAATTATTTAATATAATTATATATATATATATATTATATATATATATTAATCAATATTATATATATTATATTTGTATTTATATATCATTACTTAGTCAAGATATGAATTTAGCGATTCTATACCTCCGTTACAATGTAACTCATGTGAATATAGTAATTTTTGCAGATTGTTCGATAGAATTTTGTTTTATATAATATAGAATTGTTATTAATTATTCTCATTTATTTCATAATATTATATATTTTACTTTTTATAATTTTCTCACTTATATATAGACTGGAATAGCTCAAAATTCTCATCTCTGTGATTTACCTCAACATATAATAGAGTTATCTCCATTTTTTTATGTAATTTTGGTAAAATTATATAAGATTACTATTTTAATCAGTGAATTAATGTCGGTCTTAATGCGCAAGGACTGGCCAACAATCTCAATTATCACACTAATATTATAACAACATATTTATTTACAATCTTAAATTATATATAATTAAATTCTCATATAAGCTCTATCTCGACCGCTACATCAGTTAAACGGCACTACTCCTCTCAAATAGGTGGGATGTGTTTGTAATACAGTATAAATAGAAGCTTCCTGCCGTTTAATAAAAGAGTCTGACATAATGAAACACATATATTTATATCTGTTAGTATGAGTAATACATGGTTGTTGTAATGATAATCTAATAATATTTTTATAATCGATATTCTTTTGTAAAATACAACTATATTTATATGTACTTTTTCATCTACTTACATTATTTTGTGTCTAATCTATATATCTCACTTTATACTACTATATTACATTATTATACTCAACTGTCTCATATTAATCTTATATTATTATTTTTTTTTTACATCAAATTTAAACTGTATTTATGTGCAAATAACTCAGCTCTCTTTAATAATGAATATATCAACAGGATATCTTCACTTGCTATCACCTTCATGTGGTCTTATCATATACTAGTGGGCTGAAGACCCTATATTTACCATGCATGGTTTCTGGACTGCAATTGTATAATTAATTGCTCAGTCTTGTACATAATGTGTCTCAATTTAAACGAACATATTGTTTTCAATATAGATACCCATAATGATATTGACATACAATCATAACACTTACAGTTTGTGCCTGATTCCTATCTCTTCACCATGTCTCATTGCGTGTGAGAGAGATGTTACGATAAATTGTCGATATTCTTTATATTGTATTCTCTCAATGTCATAACTTGTGCGTATAATCGTAAAGTCACAAATAATAATGCTGTGAAAAATAAATTATGAAGTTCTAATAATCTGAACAGTTATTTTTATGTTTTTCGGTATAGGCGCGTAAGCGAGAATTATTAGTCAGGATAGAGGAGTAAGTACTATACATTAGATTATTGACAAGGTGTTCCTATTAACGCAGATATATGTATTACGGTATTTGGGTGTTTTTAAAACTTGTTTTCCGTTTTATAACAGGCCTGTGTGATGAAGATATAGTAGGTTAATTTACCTAGTATAGGTAATTTACTCAGATGGAATTAATACGTAGTACGATATATATACTTTCTATATAATCGAATATAACCTTTTATCACTGTATATGTACATTTTATTAGGTATAGAGGCATCATAATTAGGGACAGTACCTAAGTATAGGTATTGGTGTTTTATCTATATTAGATAATATTAGGTTATATAGAGTGAGATAGATAATTTATTATATGCTTTTCGCTTTCTTTAAAGCTCATATATTTATGATTATTATTAGGAGAGCGGATATGTAAATTCTTAAAATGAGTTAGATATTCATATTATATCATATTTATATATCTCTCCTGTTTTGTTTAGACTTTCGCAGGTGCGTGCACAACGAGAAATGTACTGTTATCTTTGCTACACGTCCTTGATACAGACAACAGCATCGTGAGCAGATACCTACACTTTCCGTTTTTGCTCATGATGATCCCTAGCATATGAACATGCACTAATTCCTCTTTCTTTAGCACTCTTTATTTTTTGGTAGCATGAATCAACTCCTATACCATGGAGAGTCTCTCAACCGAGCGTTACCCCATTCTCGTGTGTGTAATTCTCTCTCTCCTCGGTCTCTTCTTACACCCTATATGAATGGTACTTACCGTGGCATTAACATGTTCACCAGTCTCCTATCTCTCTGCCGCCACATTCTCGTCACTGCTACCATTTCCTCACATACGCCGAGATAGTCAGACCAGCCTATTTTCAACTCTGCCACAATTCTCATCTTGTCAATGAGGTATGCGATCTCTTCTCTTATCTCACGCCGTAATAATCTTCTGTGCTAATATGAACTTAAGTGTTCTCCATATCTTATCTATAGAACTCTCCTACTTCTTTTACCAAATTCATGAGTCTCTACGTATTTATTCACTCGCCTGCCAGTTCTCTGTCTTACCGCATTTGGATAATTCATGCATCACATTCTACGTCTATCATCGTACCCGAGCACTGTCTAGTTAAGAATCTCTCATGGCCGCATAACCGTTAGGAATTGGGGAAAAAATGATCTCTCTCTTTCAGCACCAAAGTGTCTGATTCGGAAGTGCAGCTATATAATAGGAGATAATACTGGTTAAAAATCACTTTGTTTAACGACTACCCTAATATTCACACTCCGACTTTGGTTTCTCTTAGATTTTCTTTCATCAATGTGGTTAGATTATTACAGATGAAATAATTTCATTATTATACTAATCCATCTATCTAATATGCCGTTCTACTATCATTACTGTATAAAATTCTTCTTCTCATCATTCATAACACCGTTTCATGTTAAACATCCTTTATCATCGAAAAATGATATGGGCGTGATATATATCATTCCGTCTCCTCCAACTCGCTGTTCTACGCCTAGCATGAGAGCTGCTCAACTATATCCATCCCTTTTCACCTAGCATTGCGTCTCTATTAGTTAATAAAATTATTTACTCTATGAATCACTTTGCAAATATTCCAACGTTTCTTATCGCATCGACCCCTAGACTTCTCTACATCAACTCCTCTCTCCTAGCACTAAAAACTAACTATCCAAACCGACCCTCTCGTAACTGTCGCTCCTTCTCTACTCTCTGTCCACAATTTTTCAATAGGACCATTAGACCACGAATCAAGTTCAATCCTGAAACCATATTTCCATTTACGCTCATATATATTATACCCGAGATATATATTTCATAACTCGTAATATATAACAATTACATACCAAATTAGCAAAGTGGCTGGCTGAAAACAGTTATAGATCACCTCATTTGATAATGAGTAATAATTTACACCATTACTCTAATTAATTACTAACACCAACAAACTTTTCATCGCACTTAAATAAATCAAACTAAATATTATATTATAGATATCCTATCACTATATAGGGTATATTTCTAACTTTTTAGTAAGTTTCGAGCAATTTCTCAAGCTTTTTACATCTGTTATAACGGTCTCCCTTTAGCTCTCTTACTAATATGCTGTATCTATAACTATAGAATCCATCTATATTACAAGTTTCCACAGTCAATTACTTTGGCATATTTCATTATTTAGCTATTTATTATAAACAACTTATTAATTTTGACATTAGACATAACTTTTTTCATATATATATATTAATTTACTAATTATTTATTAATTCAGACAGAATACAATAGTCATTTATAGTTAATGGGTTTTACACCATTATTTTTCGTATATGGAACCATCAATTTTTGATCCGAATCAAGGGTATCATTTTATTTTACCCTCATATTCTGGATCACTTTTCGTTCCAGTGAACTTGCATAATCTATAATAAATTTTTGGTCCAAGTTGCCTGTATTTCTCTTTAATCTTTTTTTGTGTGAATTTGCCTTTCTTTGTTGATTGAAACTATTTATGATTTTCATGTATTTTCTCATTCAGAAATTTATCATTAACTAAGCCTCATAACTATACTAAATACAATATATTCTAACTTTACCTTATCTTGTGAATACCTTGTGTAAAGTTGGAGACTGTACTAACTTGGTAACTATATAACATTTATTTTCATAATAATATATAGAAAGTAAATAAAACTTTACACAATTAAACTACATGTGACATTAGGTTATATCTCACTTTCATTGCTTCAACACGAAGGTAGGGACCCTCACATCTTTGTTTTTACGTGCATTACGAATTTGTTCCCCCTCAAATCTACAGACTGAAATCAATTTTTTATTTAACACTTTTAAGAATTTACAATATCCTCTCTCCATAATCAATAGAGCTTTAAAGAAAGCAAAAGCAAATTTCTACCACTCTCATAACCAGTTACCTAAAGAAAACACCACCTATCTGGCTGTCCCATATCCTCTACCAAAATGCATCAGGAAGGTTATTCCGAAAAAATATTCGATTTATAAAAAGTAATACAATTCCCTTAAAAAAAGTTTTTAAACCCCCAAAAATTTGCAAATAGCCCTTATTCTCAATGTATATATAGCTTCCTTGCTATAACTGTAGGAAGTATTTATGTGGGAGTAGACAATTGACTTTAAAGAAGAAATGACCAGCAATAAAAATACGATCTACATACAGAAGGAAATCTAGCACTTACGCATCTCATAGCATCGACGCTTTAATCATAAATCCAATTATCAATACATGACCCAATCATTAATGTCGCAGATAAAACAAGAGGAAAATGATAGAATCATATTGCATTGTAAATATTAAAATAAATTTTAATTTAAAATAGCAAGGATAGAAAGAATATATACGTGACACACAAAATTTAATGATGAAAAGTACAAAATTTTTCAAGAATATCGATAAAAAATTGGATCATCAACAACCATCCAACTGAAAAATTGTTTCATACTTCAGACTCTTCTTTAACGCAGGAGCTTCTTTTCTGTTCAACATCCCACCTGAGGAGGCCGTTACTATGGCGGCGAAAGCTAGTGGAATTTAATATAATTTAGATATGTAAATAAATATGTGTAATTGTGTGTTGATGTTTTTGTTAACACCGTCTTCATGTATATTATTTTTAAAATAAAAGTGACTTTTAAGTGTGTATTCATAAGGGCATTCCAGTCAAATAAATATAGAAAAAATAGAGTCTGAATTCTATAAATAATTATATATTATATACTATATATTATATTATATATAATTTATATATTATATATATATATATATATATATATATATATATATATATTATATATATTAATTATATATATTAATATATATATATATATATTATTATACCGTGGATAATTTTAAGGATTAGGAAATCCATATGGGAGAAATTAATATATCTTTAAAATAGACATAAACGTACTGTTTTTAGCTACACGTGGCTATCCCGTCACACCCACCTCTGGTCATGCGAATGCTCATCTTTATTTGATTATTCTTTCCAAAAATATTCATTGAAACAAAGACGAAGGTGTTCAAAAGTGTAACTATTTCATAAAAAGTAATTTTCTATATGAGCGCATAATAAATAAAGTCCACTTAAGGAAAGTTAAAACAAGTCTTTCATTTTTATGATTTAACTGAAAAAGTGATTATATTATATATATATATTATATATATATATATATATATATATATATATATATATATATATATATATATATATATTATATATATAAATATATTATATATATATATATATATATATAATATATATATATATATATAAAAGAAAACCTGATTCATTTTTAAAGTTAAAGTTAAAGAAAAACATATAATTTAAATGAAAACCTGTTTCATTATTAAAGTTTTTTTTTGAAAAAAAATTATTTTGCTGAAAAACATTTTGTTTCTGAAAAAAAATTGTTTTAAACAAAATATTGTCAAATTTTTTAATAAAATCATGTTTTTATTGACCCTAAGCCGTTAAGCCGTAAAACAGTAGCGTAAATAGCCCCCTCTTGGTCCCCATCCCATTCTCTCCCCATCCCATGTTTTACGGTTTTACTGTTTCAAGTCCTAGCAGAACACATTTTCATGAAAAATCTTCGTAATAATAGTAACAAAAATAATAATAATAATAATAATAATAATAATAATAATAATAATAATAATAATAATAATAATAATAATAATAATAATAATAATAATAATAATAATAATAATAATAATAATAAAAGTGTATAAACTATTATATATCTTAAAATGGCGTGATAATTTATTAGCATATTTAAAGTATTTCACTGCACACATTCAAACGACTGAACTCATATTAGAAATCATTCTAACAACAATTCCCCTACTCTTAAATCGTATCAATGAATGATGCCCCCGCATAAGATGCTGTAATTGGTTCATTACACCCTATCACAGTGAACGACGGTGAATAATCATTTGATAAGAGGTATATGTACAAAGGTCCCAAAACATAGATGGCGTAACGGATAAAGGAGGAAGGAATAAGAAGAAGAAAAAGTTTCATATGATGGAGCAGCTGTGTCATCGGATGCACCGATGCTGGACCCCGAGTCGATGCCAGAGTGGTGTTCGGTATCCAGGCATCTGTTTTTAATGACATAGATCTCGAATTTGATAGGTCCAAAAGCATCAAATGAGCCTGATGACCCTTTGAGGGGGGTCCCCGGATGCGTAGTCGCTGCTCACGCGAAGCCCAATGCGAGTGCTCCCGCATGCGCGCCCCGGTGAGGAACCGACGTATGCGCAATATTGCTGCGCGGACGCGAAAATATGGCGAATCGTATTTCAAGGTTTTAGGGCATATATCCTAGAGCAGTGGTTCTCAACCTTTTCCAAACCAACGCCACCCCCCTTCGAGATTATCGACTTAATCCACCGCCCCCCGCTTCAGAATTTTATATTTTAAAAAGTGTTTATATATATATATATATATATATATATATATATATATGTATATAAATATATAAAATATATATATATATATATATATATATATATATATATATATATATATATATATATATATAATATATATATTATTATTATTTTTTAATATATAAATATTTTATTATTATAATTTATTATTATTATTATTATTATTTATTATTATTATTATTATTATTATTATTATTATTAAAAATAGTACTTACCATATTCCTTGAAAAATTTATTTTACGATTAAAACCATTTTTGACACTAGTGGCTGCCTTGAGCCTGATGACTTGCACATAACCGATTGATATCAGGAGAGATTGTACTTAGGCATAATCTTAAATCACCTCTCTGAGTAATATCCAATTTGTTTCTGGCTTTGTTTTTCAATTGTGTGACAACACTGAAGCCTTTTTCGACGAGATACGTTGAAGGAAAAGCCAGAAGCAATACTTTAATTTCTTCCCAAAGAAGAGGATACGAATCTTTTTTTTTCGCCCAAAATACTTTTATCCAAGGCTACATTAAATTTAACTTTGGACATCTTCACGTCATGCTTTGAGGTCAATTAGCGGGCTCCGCAGGACTGTGAATATTAGTTCTCAGTCACACTTGTGAAAAACGCGGTTCAATCCCATTGGGTATTTGACAAGGCGCCAATAAATCCTGCAAATCTAGTTTTCCATGGTTTTACTTTTATCATGCTTATATTTTTAAAGTGGAAATACATAATAAATATCTTACAAGTCATTTATATCTCATAGCTCAATTTCACATTTTATTATCTCCTCTAATGCAGCCAAAGATTAGGGAACTGACGTAAGTCTTTCGGAGCATAAATTATAACTTTTCAGAACACTATTCTAATTTTCTCTATATAATAGCCACCTATAATCCCATTTTGTTTTGATGAAATTCATTTTTTTATACTACTATGTAGTGCTTCGTATTTGTTTCGTTTATATAACTTGTTACAATAATAAATAATCTGAAAATAGTAGTGTACAGCATACGTCAGTTATCGTGATTCTATTTCTTTAATGACATTGGCAGAGACTGTGGTATAACTATGTGTCGAGATAAAATATTCTATAATACATGTATTCTAATATAGTGAGATGTAATAGTGAGGACTCGATGTAAAACTCTCTCAATTCTCCATTTCTCGTGAAGCCACCTATATACCTACCGTTAGTATATATATATTATATATGTAGCAACATAATCGTCAAATGCTCACTCGTCTTTTCTTCACAAAGCTAGGCTAAATGTATTCATTCAAAGAGTGGCATTTTTATTAATTGAACTCAGGTATCATCATAATGACTAACAATTAAAAGACTCTTATTTAATCTTCCGCTTACAATTTTTAGCAACTAAATTGATTGACGGTGTAAATAATTACAATCATATTAATGAATAACAATAAAACCCTGGAACAGCTTTGCTTTATTAAATTGTTGCAACTAATCAGCTAATATCTACTCAGTCACTAGGCTTGTGCAGCAACCTCAGGTCAGTAGCACATTACAAGAATGTTAGGATAATGTGTATAATGTTTATATTTATTTTACTAGTTTAACATAACTTAAAAAGTACATGTGATATAAAGATAGAGGAGCTATTATTAGTTGTTCTAGTGGTATCAATCTTTAGGCGATAACCAGCATTTTTTTCATTTCAATCTCGCCAGTATTCATTTATGGAAATCGATACATAATGCTAAATAATAAGCTTACATTTAATTCACGTAAGGGTTGACTCGTTCGGAATCATAATGTCATTTGCAATAACTTGTGTTTTTTATTCTAAATTATTACTTCACTAAAAGTTTGATATCATTACAAAATCTATATAGAGGGTACCATCTCATCGTGAATTCCTTTATTACGAAACTGAACTGATAATTACGGTAGCGTTATCACTAATATTCGTTGCTATGTGATGCTGGATAAATCATCAGAGTTATCTAAGTATTACTGCTTAACATAGCTAGGTATAATAATATAAAGTAGTAGTTTACTCCATTATATATATGAGTAGGTACTTGCCACATACTTTTGCTCAAATATATACATACAAAGACACTATTTATATATGTATGAAATTAGACAAGATAAGTCCTATTTATCAATATTATTGACTGAACTTTTTTCGAACATAGAACTTACTGTAGGTCTCCCTTCATACTTCCTCTTTATGTCTTTGAAGAAATCAATAGGACGGTATTGACTATTATATCTTGGTTTAAATATTATTTTTTTAGATACTAATGTTGTTCATTGTTAATCGAGGAAGCTTCATAGCTCGTTAGAATCAGTAGTTTGTCCTACACATTATATATATAGGCAACGATTATGACTATATTGTTATGAAAATGGAAAATAGTGGTGCAGAAGTGATTCATTAATTCGAACTGTGCATTTCTCGAGACTCGCGAGATATAATGTTGACCCTATAGTGTCTGTGTTCGATGGGCCTGCTTCGATGACCTTTAGAGTGACTCACTCTCTTCGTCTTCTACATACTCATACTCTACTCTCGTACATCTACACAGAAAACCTCATCACTACATACTCAATAGACAAGCCTTCTCCAAATCATCATAACTAAAGTTTTAAAGGCTATACTAGATTTTTATAAAAGGAGCCAATATTATTGCGGATATAGTGATATTATAGCTCAAGTATCTGTGGAATCTTACTGGCTTAAGTGTATGACGATCATTCTGGCCAATTCCACATTTCCATGAGAAGTATGTATATATATAATATATATAATATATAAATATATATATATATATATACTATTAATATATTATATTTAATATATATATTTATAATTAATATATATATATTTTATATATATATATATATAATTATATATATATATATATATATATATATATATATTATATATATATTATATATATTATATATATTATTATTATTATATATATTATTATATATTATTATAATATTATACTAATATATATATAATAATATATATATATATATATTATATATTTATATATACATTATATATATTATATTGATATTATTTTTTTAATTTCATAAAAAAATAAAATATATCAACTTTCCTGCTGTTAAGTTGCCATATGTACTTTTAGCTATTATATGTTTATTTCAATCTGTGAAAGAAGCTCTATGATACGAATCCCCATAGACGTTAACTAAGCATAGATATCTCTCTCAGTGTGAGGTGATCTCGCTGCCACTCTAGTGATGACAACGGGGTATACTTTAACCTTTCCCTCCACTCTGACCTACCATATCTCAGATAAACTCAGAGCCCCTCCAAAAATTGTAAAGTTCAAGAAAACATATTTCCTATATAGTGAGGTCGTGAGCCGATGGTGAGGAAGTGGGACGAAGACCCCTCCAGTCGTCTTAACCTAAAAGCGAGTAGTCTCCACCGTACTTATATAACTATTAAATATCTATGCAGTCTACTCAGAGTGTTCGTTAGTTTATTTTTAATCATTATAATAAAAACGACTTTATTACATATATATTATATATATATTATATATAAAATATATATTATATATATATTACTATATATATATATTAATATATATATTAATATATATAATTATAATATATACATTTGTATATGGATTAATAAGTTTAAATAAAAAAATATATTTAATATATTTTTAAATATTAAAATAACTATGTATCTTCTATATATAGATATTTTTATTTAATACATATATTTGATTAACTTATTTAAATTTAATAAAGAATACATCTGAATATATTTTTAATTTTAAAATAAAGAAAAAAATATTATTATTAGTATATATATATATATTATATATATATTATATACTATATATTATTATTAAATATTATTAATATATAAAATATTATATATATTATATTAATAATTATATATATATATATATTAATAATAATATTATATATATATTATATAATATAATATATATATATATATATATTATATATATATATATATATATAATTAATTTATATATATTATATATATATACTTATATATATAATATATCATATATTGATATATATATAAATATATATATATATATATTTTATATTAATTTATTATATATATATAATATTTATTAAATACGTTAAATATCATAAAAATATATTTTTTCCGGAACAATTGTATATTGAAAACGCTAGTATATTAGATATTTTTCATTTATAATATTTCCTTTTTAAAATACGATTGCTTTCGTTACAAAAATACTAGGAAAGTTCCGAAAAATCGATCTTGCTATATATATATATATATATTGCCAATGAAAACCTTGAGATAATGTTGGGAGTCGCTCACATCCATATATGCGTAAACATTTTTATTTTACAAACTATTTAAAACTATTTATGTATAAAAAACTAATCATATTTTGAACTTTATATGACATTTTTCTTTATTTATTCATATATGTTCAGGGCTTGCGACCTGAATGCATTTTTCCCTCCCTCCCGCCCGCGAAATTTTCTTGCCAAAACTATCGTTTCACACCCCCAAAAAATCAAAAAATAGCGAAAATTTATTTTACTTTAAATCTCTGACTATAGAATCACCACCTCTTAATAGTAGGTGAACCGTCATTCATCGAGTCAAAAGACACATACCTCTTCCTCCTTTTTGAGGGGAGGATGTCTTTGCTTTATTATTTGTTTTAAGTCAAATCATTCATTGATGCCGAATTCTGAGTTATACTTTTACTTTATACCTTTTTACTATTCTTAATTTTCCTATCGTCTCTACTCTTTTTTTTATTTATTTAGGTTTTAAGACAAACTCATCCTCATCCTCGTCCTAATTATCATCTTTCCCTTAAACTCTATCCTCGCTATCATCTTGGTTTTGTTTCTTTAAAATAGGCTACTTTCTATTATATGATTTTTATTATTTCTCAAGTTAGGTAAAAATTTATCTTTTTCTTTAACTTTTGCGCTAGGATTCATACTTCCTTATGTACTCTTTTGGCATGTTTAATTTTTTAGCTAATCTTTGAACAACTTCTTCAATCCAATTCTTGAAAATCATTGCTCTGGCAAACAAATTTCTCAAGTATTCTCTATCTCTTTTTTATTAATTTTTACTTTAAGCTACCAATTTTCATCGTTAGCTTCATTCAAATTTCTTTTACAACTTTATACTTATGATATTTATTACCTTTATTCTTCATTCCAATTCATTAGACAAAGAACATTCATTGACTCACTGCTTATACACATCTGATGTTTTTTGTCAGAAAAGTTATGAATTTTTAATTCAAAGAAAGATACTAATTTTGAAAAAAATAATATAAAGATATAAGAACTCACTTCGCAATAATATATATATATATATATAATATATATATATATATATATATATATATTATATATATATATATATATATATATATATATATAATATATATATATTATATATATATATATATATACAGAGATGGGCAGTACCGCGGTACATGTACCGGGTACATGTATCGGGCGATACTTTTTGTACCGATACCGGTATCGCCCAACACTTTTTAAAAGTACCGATGTAACGGTATCGCCCAATCAAATTTTTGTGTACCGGTACCGAAAAACCGGTACTTTTATTCGGTACATTTTTGGTGTATCATGGCCATGCTTTGTTATAGGAATGTTTTTTTTTAATTTTTTTTTAGTAGATAGTTATGAAATAATGTACTTATTAATATTCTGTAGTAAAACTTTGTTTTTAAATTATTATATGAAAAAGTAGGCCTCCAAATATCATATTTATAACTATGGACGAAATTATCAATTAATAGACACCAGCTGATTTACACTGATTTTCATGAAACTTATAAGAAAAGTTGTAAATGATCCGTAGTGAACGAAAGTTTTAAAAATAAATTTAGAAAATGAGCCTGAAAAAAGTTGTCTGCAAATTTCATACTTCATGACTAATACTGCCAGATGCTTCAATTGGTAAAAAAATTTTTATGGTTTTTTTTGGCTTTTGTTACAAAGAATAAAGATATATTTATATTTTCCAGCACTCACGGCGTGTGGGGCACGGGAGGGTAGCTCCCTGTAAACTATGCATTCATTTACCGCGTTCCATGTGCCATGCATTCATTTAGCATCTAAAGTTGCTATAAATGCTATTTATTAATGCTTAGCAACTCTTTAATTTTTTACTTATTTTTTTAAATTCAAAAATGACCCATTCTTCCTATACAACAGGGTCATATATATATATATATATATTATATAATATATATTATAATATATATAATATATATATATATATATATATTAATATAATATATATATATAATATAATTATATTATATATATATATGTGTGCGTGTGCGTGTGCGTTGGTCTCAGCTAATGTGCAACAACGGAAAATTTCCGTAATGATGTCAATTATTTAGAAACTTCTAGGAATAAAGAGAGGGTCTCTATATGCGAAATGCTCATGAACCTTCGAATTTTCAATAAAACCGTGTGGTTCCGATAATTAAATTGCATTTTATGGCAAAAATTATTTAGGGTTCATAGAGACAGTCATCTCAATTCAAATGGTAGTTACCTCGTCAATACCACGCCGGAAAATACGTTGTTGCTGCCCGTTATAGTACCAACAAATTAGTTGAAATAGTTTAGAACATGCGTGGAAGTGAGGGCCGAAAACCCCATAACAGCGTACGTTTATATTAGCTTACTATTAATAGTTAGTTAACGATGACAGTTATGATTTATAACATAAATGATTATAACTCTGTAACACATCCGTTTATTACAGTCCATACATAAAGTATTTATTTCCGTATAGATGAAATCCCTTCCTGTAGTACCTTCTGATTTATGTAGTGCATTCTTCATCGTATATGCATTTATACATTATACGCGGTGCGCGAAATGTCTGTTCTTATTCCATACGCAAAGTTCAGCCCGTCTGATCCACCCTTGTCATGTTGCCAATGTGATATTTTCGGAGTCGGACTATCGCGACAACGTGAGCTGATTCGACTTAAGAGGTAATTAGCTGATGCTATCGGTGTTGTTGTAACCACCGTAGACGCGATCTTCAGGTAGTCCCACAGTTAATACTCCCAGTTGAGTAGGGTGCCGGTGATTAGGAGGCCACGGAATAGGACCCCATGTTCCTATCCACCTACCGGTGTGTTACGTTTAGATGATGTTGCACAGCCCTTGCTGTATGTCTGGGCATCCTTCATGCTATCAGTAGACAAATTTGACGTGTCTGTAATGGTTACTCACGAGGAGGTCTGACAAAAGTAGTATCCAAAATTCTTGATTTTCATTCGCTATCTAGGTTTCTATGGTAAATGTCCGCCCGATCAGTATTATTATCTACAGTTCACACACATATTTATGAAGTAAAACACCTGGTGTCACGTGCTGTGGTGATAGTTCGGTGTTTTCCCGCCATTCCTATATATTCCACCCATTAATCGTGCCAT
>JABUQX010077734.1:42500-45000 GCA_015478945.1 Trachelipus rathkii
ATTTATTCTCTTATTTACCCCTTCCTTCACACCACACAACTCTCTAATACGTTTAATTCTTCATTTTATCAATTCTTCTCACACCTAGCATGCCCCTAAGATTGTCCATCTGAACACATTGAACTTTAGATCTATACTTCTTATTCCAGACCATAGTCTCGTTACTATACAATAACACAGGTAACAACATACCCTCATGTAAGACCCTAGCGCACTCAAGACTTAGTCCCTTTACATTCACCAACGATTTAATTGCACCATCAACCTTCCTGCCATTCACAACTTTCCTACTACACTCTGCATCATCCGTTCCCTTTCATTCAACATATATCCTAAATATTTAAACTCAGACACTTGTTCCAGCTACTCACCATCTAACATAACTTCACACTGAGGACTGTCCTCACTCACAACCATAACCTTACTCTTATCTACGTTTACTTTCAAACCCCTCCTTTTACACACCCTGCCAAATCTCTCTACCAATCCTCTCAAACTCTTCAGATTCACCACACAAAACCAAATTATAAACATATATATAATATATATATATATATATATATATATATATATATATATATATATATATATATATATATATATATATATATATATATATATATATATTTATTTAATTATTTTAGATTTTTATATATATATATAGTAAAAAAATTTTTTTTGACTTTTCTATCGGGCCATTGGCCAAAAGTGTGCACATTAGTAAAAAAAAGGATCCCCTAAAAGTTTCAGCTCGATCGAAGGTGGTTAACCCGTCCCGCATTTAGCCTAAAGTTTGGGAAAATTGCATTTTTTGACGAAGATTTGCACATTTTTAGCGTTTGCTGGACAACCGTAATAGGGAGGAAGGAAAATAAGGGCTCATTTTAAAGCTGATAATATTAGCTTTAAAGTGAGCACCTACTTTTTGCTCTAGGTATAATAGTTCAGCAGATATACCTGAAATGTCAGGTCTATTTCAGGTCATGTAGGCTAAATAAGGCATTGGTTTTTTTGTTGTTTTTTTTTTATTTATTTTTTTTTTTTTTTTCGAAAGTGTATGAAAATAATTTGCATTGTATTTTCAAATTGTTACCCAGTTTATTAATTTTTAACAGATTTTTAATTTATATAATTATGAATATTTATTTATTTATTTTTTATAGGTATGGCATCCCCGTCCACTTCAACCGGTGTTCGTATTCGTGACCAAACCAAAATCTATTTTGTGTGGATATCCTTCTCATCAAATAACAGGAAGTAGACTTCCATCCAAAATGGCCAAGTTTTGAAGTTAATATTTTACAATATGCGTCAAGTTGGTTTGAACTTCAGAGAATCTGCGAACCTAACCTTAAAAGAGGTCACATTATTCTGGGCGAAAGCTAAAATACCAACTCAAATGGCTAAACATGCCATCAATAAAGTTGAAAAATTGTATAAAGACTGGTCAAATATACAAAAGAGCTCTTCACGCAAATCCAAAATTCAAGATGAACGTGAACTTGCATTTAAATCTAAGCTAGACGATCTATTTGACATTGCTGCTGCATATGCTGTATCACAAATGATTAAAACCGAAGATATTCAATTTCTCGAATTACAACGACAGAAAGGACGTCCAGGCTGCATGGCTGGTGTTGATTTAAAGTTGTCAAGGCTTGAAGAAAGGAAAGCTGGACAGAAAGCCAGATTGGAGGAAAGCAAGAAAAAGAACAATCTACTACGGCAAACCCAAGAAAACGTAATTATTTTTTTTTTAATTTTTAAATAATTTTTCATTATTATTATTACTCAGATACTCATCTTTTGTCTGTGACGAAGTTCAACTCTCTTTCACAGAATGAACGAAAAAAGATTATCTCATTTAATAATAGTTTTTTTTCCTTCTTCTCTTCCACAGATGAAGAACAAATAGAGCTTTATTTGAGCTCTGATTCAGAACTATCAGAAGAACCGATGGACACATTATACTCTCCTGTTTTGGACAGATCTTCCGGAATCATTAAACCAGGCTGATGTTGAGTCATGTGCTTCTGTCACCAAAAGAAAAATATAACACAGTGGAACTCAAGTTGTCACTGAAAAACTATCCATGTTACTGGACAGATGCAACATTTCGGACAGGAACGCCATGCGAATATTATTTGCAACAGCTGAGGCGTTAGATGTTAACACTGAAGAAATAATTCTGAGCCGCAGCACTTTTAGAAGACGTAGAAATTCATTCAGGCAACAAAGAGCAGATAAAATAAAAAAAAAAAATTAAAAATAAGAAATTGGAGGGAACAGTTGTACACTGGGATGGTAAGATGTTACCAAACATCCTCAAGAAAGAAAATGTAGAGAGGTTGGCCATTCTTGTGGCAATGGAGAAGAGGAGCAGCTTTTAGGGATACCATTTTAGGGGTACCAGCTTTAGAGAATAGTCAGGATATCCTAGTCAAAGGCTGTTAGCCTGAAAGTTTAAAAGACGGGGTAGCGGAAAATGTTCTGTAATAAG
>JABUQX010077734.1:47500-49046 GCA_015478945.1 Trachelipus rathkii
TATATTATATATATATATATATATATATATATATATATATATATATATATATATATATATATATATATATATATATATATATATATATATATATATATTGTACATGATATGGAATAAAGCAGTTTTTACATAAAGCAACCTGGCATTCTCGGTAAATTGTCTTTGTCCTTTTTTCTATTTTTCTTTGGTCACATCTAGCACATCTCCCTCTCGTTTCTCCTTCTATTGGGAAATTGCTTCCAACATGCTTCATAAACTTACATTTTCTGAGGGTCTCCCAAAGCTTCTCTTTCTACTAATGTCTGCCTCAGATTTCCCTTTCTCAATAAGCTCTTCTCCTAAATCAATTAGTTATGTTGAAAATGGAGTTTTTTTATAATGTACATCATTATAAATTACCCATGCATGTTTTAGAGAGCAGTTGAAATATAACTTTGACAGCAGCAATCTTGCTATATCCATTGACATTGCATTTTTTATAGCAATATTACCTACTGATTGTTTCAGAGACCAATACAATTCCATTTTTGGCAGTCTGACATAACCCATTATAATTGAAATCCTCAAAATAATCATTATTTCTCCAACGCTAGTTGGAGAATTTGAAAAGTCTTTTTCTTCCCCATATAATTTTAACCGCTCATTTGTACACTGTGGAATGAAAATTAACAAACTTCTAGGGAATAATTCAAAAATATATCCAAAACAGTTGATGACCTGTTGATATCAGCAAGTACAAACCCATTTATTTTGTTAGGAATTGTAAATTTTGGAACCAAAGATGAATTAACTTCAGACCACTCTGACTCATTTTCCAATACTGTAGAGTGCAGATGCTTCATCTTCAATATCACTGTCTTCATCTTCCTGTGAGCTCGACTCATTTTCAGATTCCCTTGATAAATAGTCGTCTGATGAAAACTCTTCATATTCTTCCAATAGTGATGAAATTTTGCTGTATCTTGCTGGTCTATTCTATCAGTAATATATAGGCCACTTAATATTATATATATATATATATATATATATATAATATATTTAAATTTTTGTATATATATTTTTATAGTAATATATATATATATATATATATATATATATATATATATATATATATATTGTGTGTGAATGTGTGTTTATTGCTATTTTTACATGCCGAATTTAAAAAAAAATTACTGCAATGTAAATTTATACTGGGCGACAGGGACAATTATATCCCAGGAATAAACGCGGAAGGGACAATATAGTACCATGAAGTATTTTTTAGCTATATCCTAAAACGTAACAATTATAAATTCTATTATATAACTCTTAAAACATTAAACACATGTTACACACATGATTTTAGTATATTCATGGAAAAATACTAAATAAAAAGCAATTAAAAACCTACTTCAAGCATTACATTTGTTGACTTTTGCAGAAACAAGTACGTTCTACCTGTAGTAGGTGCGATAATTTTTTTTCAAATATCGCTCAAATCGTACGTCTGGCACCGAACAGAACTCTAAATGTCGGTAAGCCTTATAATACTTTGTTTTTTGGGTAA